>ONZH01001852.1:0-23418 GCA_900303285.1 Rhinella marina | reverse complement strand
TTGAGCACCTCTGGCTTTAGACCATCCAAATGAGCAGTGGAAAGGGATTTGATTAGCTCTATAGCGTGGCTCAGCCCTTTAATCCAATATATGTTTATTAATATAAAGACATAAATGTATACAAATAAGGCAAATATATAGAAACAAAAAAGAAGGATCGGTCAGTCCGTAACAATCAGTGCACAATATACTTGAAGGAGTCCACACAACCCAGGGCCCGGAGGCACCACACGCGATCCATCTATAGCAGGAGAGAGGTGGAGGATAGCCTAAGGGCTCATGCACACGACCATACGGATCCGCAAAAGAAAACAGATGACATCCGTGTGACGTGTTCTATTTTTTTTGCAGAACAGACATACGAAAAAGAAATGCACAGAGTTATTTCCATTTTTTTTCAAGCCCAATTGAGATGAATGTTTCCGTATATGGACCTGTAAAAAAACGGAATAAAAATACGTTTGTGTGCATGAGCCCTTAAAGAAGAACTCCCGCAAAATTTTTTATTCTCTGACCTGTTAGAAAGGTGCATGATATAATCTGTAGTGATTGTTATTTTCTTATCAGTGACTGTTTCTGGGAGTAAAAACCTCTCTTCTTATTGTAGCTGGGTCATGTGACCAACTCCCTGACCTCCATCTGACCCAGGACAGAAAGCCAGTAACTGCTCTATTCATTCCTATGGGAGCCTCACTTTCAGTCTCATAGGAATACATAGAGAAATAGACTTCCTGTCCACACATAAGATGCTGTGTGAGTTGGTGGGTCTAATTGCTGGTCACATGACACAGATAAGAAACTTTAGGATGATATAAGTCAAAAATTCAGACACTGATAAGAAAATGACATTCACTGCAGATTATATCATGTACATTTCTAGCAGGACATGGAATAAAATTTTTATTGGGAGTTCTTCTTTAAAGGGTTTCTGTCACCAGTTTTGGGCATATAAAACAGGATGACATTTGCAATGTGCAAATGTCATCTGATGCCCAAACTGGTAATAATTTTTTTACTGGTGCCCCCGTTTTTGTAATAAATGAACTTTTGTAATATGTAAATTAATCTCACTAGGTGCAAGGGGCGGTAACCCTGCACCTAGGAGCGCCGTTTCCCTACCTTTATTCACGCCCCCTTTTCTTGTGATGGACAGGGCCAGGCAGCTCGCTCGATGGCTTCCTCACTGCGGCCTGCGCCGATGACGTCACAGTAACACCCGGAAGAGAAGGCGGCGCAGGCGCAGTGAGGAAGCTGGGAGCCCGGCAGCCATCGGCACTCACTGCGCCTGCACCGAATGAAGTCCGCACGGCGCAGGCGCGGGATTTCCAGCACGGACAGGGCCAGGAGCACATAGAGCGAGCTGCCTGGCCCTGTCCATCACAAGAAAAGGGGGCTGTGAATAAAGGTAGGGAAACGGCGCTCCTAGGTGCAGGGTTACCGCCCCTTGCACCTAGTGAGATTAATTTACATATTACAAAAGTTCATTTATTACAAAAACGGGGGCACCAGTAAAAAAATTATTACCAGTTTGGGCATCAGTTGACATTTGCACATTGCAAATGTCATCCTGTTTTATATGCCCAAAACTGGTGACAGAAACCCTTTAAGGGAAGGGAGAGAAGGGCCCAAGTCGAACAGTTAAAGGGGTTTTCCCATCTCAGACAATGGGGGCATATCGCTAGAGGTGGGGGCCCGCACCTATCTCGTAAATGCAGCCGGCAAAGTGAAGGAGGGCGCATCGAGCATGCGCAGCCGCCCTCCGTTCATGTCTATGGGACCTCTGAAAATAGTCGAGGGCTGGCTCTCTGAAGTGAACGGAAGCAGGTGGCTGCGCAAGCGCGGTGCGCTCCCATTAATTTCTATGGGGATTCTGAAAATAGCCAAGTGTGCCGACTATTTTTGGCGGGCCAGTAGGAATGCTTGCTGGTGGCCGAACCTGGCACTTCCGGCCACCACTTTGCCGGCTTTGTTTTTTCGTCTGCATTTACGAGATAGGTGCGGGTCCCAGAGGTGGGACCTGCACCTATCAGACCGCTAGGATATGCCCCCCATGGGAATACCCCTTAAAGAAGGGAACTACTAAGGCACAGATCTTTTGAAACGCAACCAAGGAAGCCATAAAGATTTGATCAACCCTGTCCATCCACTGACATATGGTTGGTGGTTCAGAGCTCAGCCGTTTTGGAGGTATCGTGGCCGCAGGGATAAGGTGAGTTGGAAGGAAGCTCCTGCGGGGCCTAAAGAACGGAAAATCCATCCACAAAAGAATTGTCTCCTTAGATAGACTTTGTGACGGTCCACAGAACTGACCTATAGCATCCTCCAGCTCCCGCCAGAAATCTCTGATCCCAGCGCACTCCCACCCAATATGCGAAATAGTCCCTCGTAGTCCCTCTCCAGCACTGCTCCGTGGGACTAAATCCTTAAGAATGAAGTAAGGCAGGGGTTTTGTACCAGCGAATGAGGGTCTTATAGGAATTCTCCTGTGTACGGACACACTGGGAGAATCTGTGTGAGCGAAGCAAGATTTGTTAAAAAATCCTACCTAGTTCCTCCTCCCACCCCAATATGAAAGACATTGGGTGGCTCAGCCCTTTAGATGTGGACATTTGTATTCACAGCCCTGACTCCACCCCTGTGATCTTCTGACCTGTATTCATCACACTTCAAAAGATTATTTTCAACTGGGTTTGCCTTTTAAAGGGGTTGTCCCACGAAAAATATTCTACAGTTTTCAAACCAGCACCTGGCTCTGAATAATTTTGTAATTTCATGTAATTAAAAATTTAGTATAGCTACTGAGTTATTCAATGATATGTATCTGTACAGCACCACCTGCTGTTTTTTTTTTTCTTATTTCTTTGACCTGCTCACTGAGAAGGCCGCACATGCTCAGTTTCATGCTTAAGCTGTCTCCTGAGCTGTGATAGGGAGAGCTGAGACACGCCCCCTGAGCTGTAATAGGGAGAGCTGAGACACGCCCCCTGAGCTGTGATAGGGAGAGCTGAGACACGCCCCCTGAGCTGTGATAGAGAGAGCTGAGACACACCTCCTGAGCTGTGATAGGGAGAGCTGAGACACGCCTCCTGAGCTGTGATAGGGAGAGCTGAGACATTGCCCCTGAGCTGTGATAGAGAGCTGAGACACACCTCCTGAGCTGTGATAGGGAGAGATGAGACACGCCCCCTGAGCTGTGATAGGGAGAGCTGAGACATGCCCCCTGAGCTGTGATAGGTAGAGCATGGACACACCCCCTTGAGCTGCCAGCTTGATATAATCTAACAGAGCAATGAATGTGGAGATCTCTGGATCCATGTGAGGTACAGGGCTGGTTCTAGCTTTGTTAGAAAGAGATTGTCATGTACTATATGACGTCTGATTTTAATTTTTTACATTATTCATGGGATAACCCCTTTAAAACAAATCTGACAAATTGAGTTAGATTCCTGCTTGCTCTGGGCTTAGGAGTCCAGTGGGCGGGCTGAGGCTTCAGTAAGACCGCCCACTGGACTTATAAGGCCAGAGCAAGCAGGAATTTCTATCGGCACATTACAGATTATACTGAATATTTCTTCAAATAACTATATCAATTTCATTGGTAAAAATTATGACATTATTAATAAATATGGGTCATTGAGTTGTTAGTCAGACTCAAAATTTAATAATTAAAAGTAACGTTTGAATTTTCTTAATATTTGGTCGATATGGCAAAACCCTGAGAGCTAATTAGTCGTCTCAGAGTAAATGATGCAGGGTTATGTACTGTTCACTGTAGGTATGACCGTTACCATATCATTGATAAGGGCTCCATTTTAAACTCTCCCTGGATATATTGATGTAGCAGAGCTCAGTCCTTGTTCTGTCACAATGCTGTATACATAGAACTGCACAAAAACGTTAACTATGGCAGATGATGCACAGGTAAACAGGAGTCAAAGTTAAATGACCCATTCAGCTCTGCTGCATCTGTATTAGATTGGTAGATTTGTTGTCTCATAGACACCAAAGCTCACCAACCCTGACGACTTCCATCCCATTTTCATGCCGTGTTTGAGCTCGTTGATTATAATATCGCCATACAACTATTATAATGTTTTCTTCTTCACAGACGGAGGATGATTAGACTCGGAGTCTCAAAGGTCACGCAAGTGGATTTCTTGCCTCGTGAGGTTGTGTCGTATTCAAAGGAGACACAGACGCCAGTAACCACGCACCAAGCGGAAGGTGACTCTACCTGCTATCATTACTTTATGTCTGAGTACTTATCTCTACACAAATGCTGCTGTACAGCAAGTAATACCTCATGTAGATACTGTCATCTGTTATCATAGACAGTAAGGACACTGGGAGGATAGATGGCAGAGATGCTGGGAGGATAGATGGTAGAGAAACTGGAAGGATAGGTGGTAGAGATACTGGGAGGATAGACGGTAGAGATACTGGGAGGATAGGTGGTAGAGATACTGGGAGGAAAGACGGTAGAGATACTGGGAGGAAAGACGGTAGAGATACTGGGAGGATAGATGGCAGAGATACTGGGAGGATAGATGGTAGAGATACTGGGAGGATAGATAGTAGAGGTACTGGGAGCATAGACGGTTAGAGATACTGGAGGTAGATGGCAGAGATACTGGGAGGATAGATGGCCAAGAGATACTGGGAGGATAGATGGTAGAGATACTGGGAGGATAGATAGTAGAGGTACTGGGAGCATAGACGGTAGAGATACTGGGAGGATAGATGGCAGAGATACTGGGAGGATAGATGGCAGCGATACTGGGGGGATAGATGGCAGAGATACTGGGAGGATAAATGGCAGAGATACTGGGAGGATAGATGTCAGAGATACTGGGAATTAGAACGTAGAGAAAGTAGAAGGATAGATGGTAGAGATACTGGGAGGATAGGTGTAGAGATACTAGAAGGATAGATGTTCAAAAATACTGCGAGGATAGATGGTAGAAGATTACTGGGAGGATAGATGGCAAAGGACACTGGGAGGATAGACAGTAGAGATACTGGGAGGATAGATGGCAGAGATACTGGAGGGATAATGGTAGAAGATACTGGAAGGATAGGTGGTAGAGGATACTGGGAGGATAGATGTAGAGATACTGGGAGGATAGATGGCAGCGATACTGGGGGGAATAGATGGCAGAGATACTGGGAGGATAAATGGCAGAGATACTGGGAGGATAGATGTCAGAGATACTGGGAATATAGACGGTAGAGAAAGTAGAAGGATAGATGGTAGAGATACTGGGAGGATAGGTGGTAGAGATACTAGAAGGATAGATGTCAGAAATACTGCGAGGATAGATGGTAGAGATACTGGGAGGATAGATGGCAGAGACACTGGGAGGATAGACAGTAGAGATACTGGGAGGATAGATGGCAGATATACTGGGAGGATAGATGGTAGAAATACTGTGAGGATACGTGGTAGAAGTACTGGGTGAATAGATGGTAGAGATACTGGGAGGATAGACAGTAGAAAGACTGGGGGTAGACAGAAAAAACAATAGGAAGATAGATCGTAGAGAAGGGTAAGATAATAGGTAGAGATATTGAGAAATAGAAGGCAGAGTTATGGGGTCATAGACTGCATAGAAGAAGGGAGGATACACAGTAGAAATACTGGAAGGACAGACAATAGAAATATTTGGGCATAGACAGTTGAGTAACTGGGAAGATAAACAGTAGAAATGGTAGAAATGTTTGTTACGGATTCTCTTTTTAGTACTTTCTAATTGTCAAGATATTGAGTGCAGTTGTGGCTCTGCTCTTTGTGTGGCGCTCCCTTCTGTTGTGTATATAACACTGATACATTATACTTTCTGTGGAAGAAGGTAGGTTTCCTATTACAATCTGTACCCTGTGTCTGATACATGGATCACATTTTCTGGCATTGATTATTTCTCCCGGGGTTCAGGGTTGATCTTTACTCTCATGTCATATAATTATTACTATAGTGTAACAACTCCATGATAAATTATGTCGTAGGGCTTTTGGTTTGTGATGTCAGGTTGAGGTGATAATTGAATTAGGAGGAATGTAGTAATGGAAACACTGACCCTGACTCTATTTTCTTGACGTTTCTGTCAAATTTCTGTATTGTAATTATGAATACTTACCAATAGATGGCAGCAGATCTCTTTAAAACGCAGAGAATGCTAAGCAATACAAGTATAAAAGGGCATGTATACTGCAGAATTTTAAGGGGATATCCATGTTTCCCTTTATTAGGGCTCATTTGCTTCAGTTTACAGTATGTGCGACATTTACCTGATAATCTTTTTCTCACTAGTGATTTTGTTTCTTTTAGTGTTAATCATCCTGAATGCTGAAATAATATTAAAGGACATCTTAGACAATGGGGGGATATTGCTAGGATGTGCCCTCATTGTCTTATAGGTGCGGGTTCCACCGCTGGGACCCGCACCTATATCGAGATCGGAGGGGGTAGCGCTGCCTCCCCGTTGCTCCCATAGACTGGAGGGCGGCTGTGCATGTGCAGTGTGCCCTCCTTTACTTTGGGCACTCCATTCCCCAGCAGTGGGACCCACACCTATAAGACAGCAATATGCCCCCATTGTCTAAAATGAGAATAACCCTTTAAGCTCTACAGGCGCTGCCTTCTGCTCCCTCTAGGTTGGGTGATCCAGAACCACATCAAATACATTTTAGCATACTGAACCTTAATAATTATCTATAGCTATTAGATATACAGGACCACATAGCATCCAGGTAAATAGTAGTAATTGTCTATGTAGTTGATTATATCACTGGTGGTCTAGGGCAGTAAGGGGGGTTAATATCTGTATTCATGGGAATCTATAGCACTGAAGGGCTTAATTACAGTATCCCTGCTGGACTAGGACAGTAAAAGCTTAATCTAAGTATCCCTGGTGGTTTAGGACAGTAAAGAAATTAATGTTAGTACACCTGGTGGTCTAGTGCAGTAACAGGTTTACCATAAATATAACTGGTGGACTAGGGCAGTGAAGTGATTAATGTTAGCACACCTGGTGGTCTAGGGCAGTGACAGGATTACTGTCAATATAGCTGGTGGTCTAGTACAGCACATGGGTTAATCCTGGTGGTCTAGGGCAGTGACAGGTTTACCGTCAATATAACTGGTGGTGTAGAGTAGTGAAGGGCTTAATATTAGCACACCTCGTGGTCTAGGGAAGTGACAGGTTTACCGTCAATATAACTGGTGGTCTAGGGAAGTGAAGGGATTAATGTTCGCACACCTGATGGTCTAGGGCAGTGACAGCATTACCAACAATATAGCTAGTGATCTAGTACAGTACAGGGGTTAATCCTGGTGTTCTAGGCAGTGAAGGAGATAATGTCTATACATCCCTTATGGTCTAGGGTAGCCCAATGAGTACATTTAAGATTCCTTATGCAGGGTAGTGGAGGGTTAATGCTGCATACCTGGGGTTCAGTAGGTTACTTGCCTCTCCAGGTTTTAGTGTTGTCCAGACTGTAACAGGAGGCAAAATACTGATTGTACAGCTTCCTATTTCCTCTGTGCACTGAGCCTAGAGATGAGTGCAGGGAGGGGATAGAGAGGACTGTGCAGCTGTTGCTGCACAATTCTCCCTATGATCATGCAGTCAAGCATCAGAACAGGAGTCCTGATATGACTGGTGCGAATTCTTGTATATAGGAGGCAGTATTATAGTAGTTATATTCTTGTACATAGGATGCAGTATTATAGTAGTTATATTCTTGCATTAAGGAGCAGTATTATAGTAGTTATATTATTGCACATAGGAGCAGTATTATAGTAGTTATATTCTTGCACATAGGAGCAGTATTATAGTAGTTATATTCTTGTACATAGAAGCAGTATTATAGTAGTTATATTCTTGTATATAGGAGCAATATTATAGTACCGTAGTTATATTCCTGTACATAGGGTGCTGTATTATAGTAGTTATATTCTTGTACATAGAAGCAGTATTATAGTAGTTATATTCTTGTACATAGAAGCAGTATTATAGTAGTTATATTCTTGTACATAGGAGCAGTATTATAGTAGTTATATTCTTGTACATAGGAGCAGTACTATAGTAGTTATATTCTTGTACATAGGAGCAGTATTATAGTAGTTATATTCTTGTACAGAGGAGCAGTATTATAGTAGTTATATTCTTGTACAGAGGAGCAGTATTATAGTAGTTATATTCTTGTACATAGGAGCAGTATTATAGTAGTTATATTCTTGTACATAGGAGCAGTATTATAGTAGTTATATTCTTGTACATAGGAGCAGTATTATAGTAGTTATATTCTTGTACATAGGAGCAGTATTATAGTAGTTATATTCTTGTACATAGAAGCAGAATTATAGTAGTTATATTCTTGTACATAGGAGCAGTATTATAGTAGTTATATTCTTGTACATAGGTGCAGTATTATAGTAGTTATATTCTTGTACATAGGAGCAGTGTTATAGTAGTTATGTTCTTGTACATAGGAGGCAGTATTATAGTAGTAATATTCTTGTACAGAGGAGCAGTGTTATAGTAGTTATGTTCTTGTACATAGGAGGCAGTATTATAGTAGTTATATTCCTGTACATAGGAGCAGTATTATAATAGTTATATTCTTGTATATAGGAGGTAGTATTATAGTAGTTTATATTCTTGTACATAAGAAGCAGTATTATAGTAGTTATATTCTGGTACATAGGAGACAGTATTATAGTAGTTATATTCTTGTACATAGGAGCAGTATTATAGTAGTTATATTCTTGTACATAGGAGCAGTATTATAGTAGTTATATTCTTGTACATAGGAGCAGTATTATAGTAGTAATATTCTTGTACATAGAAGCAGTATTATAGTAGTTATATTCCTGTATAGGAGGCAGTATTATAGTAGCAATATTCTTGTACAGAGGAGCAGTATTATAGTAGTTATATTCTTGTACATAGGAGCAGTATTATAGTAGTAATATTCTTGTACATAGAAGCAGTATTATAGTAGTTATATTCTTGTACATAGGAGAAGTATTATAGTAGATATATTCTTGTACATAGGAGCAGTATTATAGTAGTTATATTCTTGTACATAGGAGAAGTATTATAGTAGTTATATTCTTGGACATAGGAGGCAGTATTATAGTAGTTATATTCTTATACATAGGAGCAGTATTATAGTAGTTATATTCTTGTCCATAGGAGCAGTATTATAGTAGTTATATCCTTGTACATAGGAGCAGTATTATAGTAGTTATATTCTTGTACATAGGAGGCAGTATTATAGTAGTTATATTCTTGTACATAGGAGAAGTATTATAGTAGTTATATTCTTGTACATAGGAGCAGTGTTATAGTAGTTATATTCTTGTACATAGGAGCAGTATTATAGTAGTTATATTCTTGTACATAGGAGCAGTATTATAGTAGTTATATTCTTGTACATAGGAGCAGTATTATAGTAGTTATATTCTTGTCCATAGGAACAGTATTATAGTAGTTATGTTCTTGTACATAAGAGTAGTATTATAGTAGTTATATTCTTGTACATAGGAGCAGTATTATAGTAGTTATATTCTTGTACATAGGAGCAGTATTATAGCAGTTATATTCTTGTATATAGGAGGCAGTATTATAGTAGTTATATTCTTGTACATAGGAGCAGTATTATAGTAGTTATATTCTTGTACATAGGAGCAGTATTATAGTAGTTATATTCTTATACATAGGAGCAGTATTATAGTAGTTATATTCTTGTACATAGGAGGCAGTATTATAGTAGTTATATTCTTATACATAGGAGGCAGTATTATAGTAGTTATATTCTTGTACATAGGAGCAGTATTATAGTAGTTATATTCTTGTACATAGGAGGCAGTATTATAGTAGTTATATTCTTATACATAGGAGCAGTATTATAGTAGTTATATTCTTGTACATAGGAGGCAGTATTATAGTAGTTATATTCTTGTACATAGGAGGTAGTATTATAGTAGTTATATTCTTGTACATAGGAGCAGTATTATAGTAGTTATATTCTTGTACATAGGAGGCAGTATTATAGTAGTTATATTCTTAAACATAGGAGCAGTATTATAGTAGTTATATTCTTGTACATCGGAGCAGTATTATAGTAGTTATATTCTTGTACATATGGACACTGTTGTACATTCTGGTTTATCTTTGTGTACTGTACAATATGTTTCGGTATATTACAGTTACTTTTAGGAATTTCTGCACTTCTTAACAGTTAATGAACAAAAGCAACAGTTTCCCTATAAAGTAGATATTTCCTCCCAGCACTCTAAGCATTACCACATCCTTCTTCTGAAATCCACCGCAGCACCGTGTCCACTAACCTGGGACTTGGCAGCAGCTGTTTTCCATGTGACTGTGAACCTTTCTGTCAGAGTAATTTATGTGTCTTGTTTTACCATTCGTTTCCTCTGATCAGAATTGAAATCCTTGTTTCTATTTCCGAAACTCATTTGCCCGTCCCGTCTTCCCGTGCAGCGCTTTGATTGGAATGCCCTCAGCTATACTTGGTGCCCACAATGTAGATTCCACCTTTCCAGCACATCTACCAGTGTACACAGGCTCTCCATCACGCCTTATGGTAAATCTGATTATAAACCCACATGTAAAAGCTTCAGTCTCCAAACAGGAAGACCTTTTGTCCTTTTTCCCTTTCCTCCTAAACTGACCTGCAATGGCATAATTAATACATAGCGGTTGTCATTGGTTCACTGAATACCTATGGGGTGAAGTGTGTAATTCTGTAAATATAAGGGTTGTATGCTAAGATGTACTGCCCAATATTTGTCTTTTTAAACATGTGTCCCACCAGCATGAAGTCTACTTTCATCTATGACACAGTTCTGCAGAGATTGCTTCCCAGTTTCCTGGCTTTTACACAACATACCTCCCATGACATCCAACAACTGCTGCTGAGACTGTCACAATGTCTCTACTGTCAGCCACAATGATATCAATGCCTGCTATATCAGCTACAATATCTCTTTGTCAGGCACTGTGCCCTCCTGACAACCACAATATCTCCAAGAAAGCCCCCACAAAATTCCTTTCATAGGATAAGTGAAATATACTCACCGCTCCCCCGAAATTATGAGCAGTACCCCTTTCTGACTGTGTACTGCTCTTGATGCCGTGGATGAGAACAGGTGGAGGCCCAAGAGCAGTGGTGAGATCCAGACTATGAATGATTCCGATAATTAATGTAAGCCGCACTGTGTGTATTCTGAAATTGCACTGTAAATTGTTGGCATGTGCCTGTAAGCCAAGGGTTAATTGCCATGCAGGCCACAATGCTGGACTGAGTAAGAGGTGAGCGTATATGTCACACAGCCCCACACTGTATAGTACGTTCTGTAGTGGATAAAGTAGGAGTACGTACAGAATGCAGCGGCCACTGGGATACAAAGGACCAGCATGTTAGTTAGCTAGCAAGTAGAGGTGAGTGGCGCTTACAAATCAGCAGGCTAGCCATGGAATTTCAATAGAGGTTGGAGAAGTGACACCCAGAGTCGGGCAGCCAAAATTAGCGCGTCCTAACCCTCACACCCACAAGTTGTTAGAAGACCTGTGATAGCCCAGGTGAAGAGGAGCAGACCAGCCAGCTTGCCACAGAGAGAAACTTCTGTGTAGACAGTGGTGGACTGGACTATGCTAAGTAGAGCTTAGCTGTGGTTGAGAGTGAGTCACACATGAATTCTGTAGAAGCCAATGATCTTCTGTCCACCTGCTTCATTCCACCATCCTTGTCTATGAAGCCACCCATAACACTCACTGACCAAAAAGATCCTGGTTAAGGAATATCCCCATTACAGGCTGGAACATCCAGTTACTCACCATGTGCATTTGACTGGTAAAACACCTGAAGTGCATGCGCCGATTGGCTGTCTAGTAGCACCTCTCTGCAGTACAGTGCGGTATTACATGTCCTGCTTTTTACCTGTACCAGGATGAGCTGCTTCTTTGGACACCATGTACTGAACCCTGAAGAAGCTCCAGTCCTCATAATAGAAAGTGATTTACAACTTCCCAAACAGCTGATTGGCGGTAATGCAGAGTGTCGGACCCAGGACCCCTGCCTAACCTAAGGATAGGCCATCAATATAAAAAGAGTGGACAATCCCTTTTGTGTGGCAACCTAAAAGACTTCAATGACAAATTCATCTCTGGCACATCTGTAGGATACTGGAGCTTCACTGCACTTTATCTTTTCTCAGTCAGTGCACACAGTCAGTGCATACTGACACTAACCCCGACTTTCATGCCCATCAGCGCCTTTAGTACTGGGCACCAGAGGCTGAATTCCAGTCTCTCTGTCCTGACTTACCATCTCCTGGCTCTGTTCAGGATTGGACAATCCCAGTGGTTCCTTAAATTACTATTTTAATTCGTTCTTGGACAACTACTAAGGAAGCTAAAAATACTGTAATTTGAGACTATAACTCTAAGGAAATTTAGAAATTAGTTCCAATTCTCAAAAATAATATCCAAAAATAAGAAAAAATGAAGATAAACCACATTACACTGTCAGTTCATAGACGTTAAATAGAGACGTGACAACAAGACACGCAGCAAAAAGAACTAATCTGTCAACAGCAGCTTACTGATTGTTTCCAGAATTTTTATATACACTGCATGCAAAATTGCTCACTCAATGAGAAACAGAGACACACATCTATAGTCAGCACCGTTTCTGAGTTCTTGCCCCTTATCAGCAGCGGTGGATTATAAAATAGGCAGTTTGGCTGCCACAACCCTCCCTATTTCTAAGGTTTGGCTGGCATATGAGCTAATTTGCATATTTTTTTCCCATGGAGCATTGCCTGAAAAATAAGTCTCCATGCACTATTGAGTCTCTTCAATGGGAAACAGTACCATCCGAGCTGCATCTAAGTAATTGCATCCATCCAACCATTCCTCTGCTCTGTGCTGATGAGCAGCAAGAACCCCTAAACAGCTGTCTACACATATTTGAGTGCACTCACCTCTCTTTGCCCGGCTTTGGCTTCGGCTATTGCCAGGACAAGATGAGGAATTTTTATAATTCTGTCCAAATGTCTGGGCCTTGATGGCACACATTCACTTATTTATTTTTTATGTCACTGTGTGTTCACTTTTTCACGTTTGTTTGTCACAAGGACTTTTTAGGGGATACGGCGCCCTTCTGGGTACCCCCCTGAGGTCTGGGGTGTGTGGGCATCTGGTTCCTCACCCCCCTGCAAACCCCATGGTCTCCCCTCTCGGGGGGAGACCTGCCTAGTTGTCGGCTCTGAGCCGACTCCCTGGGGTAAAACCTGGGTGAGGGGCCGGAGTCGTTGGGCTTCGTGCCGACTCCCCGGGGGAACCTGGGTGAGGGGCCGGAGCATGGACGGGTGTACACCCAGCTTTAGCTGGGAGTCACCATTTTTGTCCCAGTCCCTTGCAGGTGCCTTCTGGCCCGGAGGGATTGGGAAGGTTCTGGTGGGCCTATCTTCTTTTGAAGAGGGCCTGCGATGGACCGTATCCTTGGGCACGTTTTTGTGTGGCACGCTGCACGATTTTGTGCACTTGGTGTTAGAAAGCACGCTCCTCGGGCTTTTTAAAATAAATAAATAAACAAACAGCTGTCTACATAAGTGTCTGTCTATGGTTTGGCTGCTATGAGCTAATTTGCATATGTTTTCCCATGGAGAATTGCCTGAAAAATATGTCTCTATACACTGCTGAGTCTCGTTAATTAGAAAAAGTACCACCCCTGAGCTGCATCTAAGGCATCTCATCCATCCAACCAGTACCCCACTCTGTGCTGATGAGCAGCAAGAACCCCTAAACAGCTGTCTACATTTGTGTGTGTCTTTGGTTTTGCCGGTATGAGCTAATTTGCATTTATTTTATCATGGAGCATTGCTTGATACATGTCTCCATACACTGCTGTGTCTCTTTAATTAGAAAAAGTACCTCCCACGAGCTGCATCTGAGGCATCTCATCCACCTAATCGGTACTCTGCTTTAGTTGTATGCCCTCGGTTTAACTGGTATGAGCTAATTTACATACTTTTTTCCCGTGGAGCATTGCCTGAAAAATATGTCTCCATACACTGTTGAGTCTCTCCAATGGGAATAAGTACCTCCCTCGAGGTGCATCTAAGGCATCTTGTCCACCCAACCAGTTCTCTGGTCTGCACTGATGAGCAGCAAGAACCCCTAAACAGCTGTCTACATTCGCGTGTGTCTTTGGTTTGGTTGGTATGAGCTAATTTGTATATATTTTCCCACGGACAAGTACAAGTCCCCATACACTACTGGGTCTCTTTAATCAGAAAAAGTACCTCCCCCGAGCTGCATCTGAGGCATCTCATCCATCCAACCAGTACCCTGGTCTGTGCTGATGAGCAGCATGAACCCTGAAACAGCTGTCTACATGTGTGTCTTTCTTCGTACTCATAAGGGGCAGGAATCCCTAAAACGGTTTTCTACAGGGGTGTGTGCCCTTGGTTTAGCTGGTATGAGCTAATTTGCATACTTTTTTCTAAAATAAGTCTGCATATACTGTTGAGTCTCTTCAATAGGAACCAGTACCTCCCCCGAGGTGCATCTAAGGCTTCTTGTCCACCCAACCAGTACCCTTCTCTATGCTGATGAGCAGAAAGAACCCCAAAATTACTGTCTATATATGTGTGTGTCTTTGGTTTGGCCGTGGATCATTGCCTGAAACATAAGTTTCCATAGACTAGTGTGTCTCTTTAATCAGAAAAAGTACCTCCCCCGAGCTGCATCTGAGGCATATCATCCACCTAAACAGTACTTTGCTCCATACTGATAAGGGGCAGGAACTCCCAAAACCGGTGTCTACAGGTGTGTGCCCTTCGTTTAGCTGGTTTGAGCAAATTTACATACTTTTTCCAGATGGAGCATTGCCATACACTGTTGAGTCTCTTCAATGGGAACCAGTACCTCCCCCGAGGTGCATCTAAGGCATCTCATCCACCCAACCAGTATCCTACTCTGTACTGATGAGGGGCAAGAACCCAGGAACAGCTGTCTACAGATATATGAGCTATTTTGCATACTTTTTCCCATGAAGCATTGCCTGCACCGCTGAGTCTCTTCAATGAGAACAACACAAACTCATCTTTCGTGCACGTGACATCTTAGACTCTGCTACATTTCACGAAGTTAGCTCTTCCACATCACACAATCTTGGCACTGCTGACTCTGTATTTAAGATTTTAAACAGCCACGTCAGTTTGGCTCGAAATCGTCCCAGGCGGAGGGAGCCAAACCAGAAGGAGTGTGGGATCCGGGACAAGTATAATGCTGACATGACATAAACTGATTTCATTCACGAGATAAGTATCGGTTTCAGCCCTCAATGATATTCCGCAGTAACTGTGCGCCGGCCGCTGGGTTGGACGGGGGTCTTCCTGGCAGAGGCACGAGCCGAATTTAACCGGCTCTCCACAGGCGCTGCCAAGTTCAGCCCCAGCTGACTGGAGCCTGAGATGTCCTTAAAGGTAGTGGCAGTCAAGTGGGCACAGGCGAGGGGTCTGCCACGTTAACAGTACTGAGGCTGTAATTACAGCCAGGCGACCACAGATGCTGCAGCGCGGCTTAGACGGGATTTCATTGCTCTAAAAATGGCTTCATGGATTAGGCGAAAAGTTGAAAGGGTCAGCGTGGTTCCATGTTTTTAACGAAGCATTACGGTGGGTTTTTTTTCATAAGCTTTGTAGACGTTACTAGTTTTAGAATTTTTATAATATTATCTTCTGTGATAGGATTGGAAGTAAGGGACTTTTTTTTTTTCAAAAAACAGCGCCACCCTTGTCAACAGGCCGTGTCTGGTGTTGCAGTTCAGCCTCATTCACTTCATTTTTAGACCCAAGGACAAATTCCAGCCATGGTTTCTAATCTCTTAAAGGAGTTGTCTGTGGCCAGTTAAAAAAAAATCACCTGTATGTGATTCCCGTGTCAATCACTCTTCCTAAATTTTTCTGCTCCCCACTGGGGTGGAAGTGACTTGGTTCAGTGACCTGGAATTAGTAGCCACAACTGCTGGATCGGCTCGTCACGATATTATTATTATTATTATAAGTAGTAGTAGCAATAATAATAATGACAATATCCACCTTTGTTTCTCATATAGCTATCATCTATCTATCTATTATCTATCTGTCTATCTATCTATCTCATATCTATCTATCTATCTATCTATCTATCTATCTCATATCTATTATCTATCTATCTATCTATCTATCTATCTATCTATCTATCTATCTATCTATCTCATATCTATTATCTATCTATCTATCTATCTATCTATCTATCTATCTATCTATCTAACTAACCCTAACCCTAACTCTATCTATCTCATATCTATTATCTATGTCTCATAGCTATCTATCTATTATCTATCTATTATCTATCTCATATCTATCTATCTATCTATCTATCTATCTATCTATCTATTATCTATCTATCTCTTCTATCTATCTATCTATCTATCTATCTATCTATCTATCTATCTATCTCATATCTATCTATCTCATATCTATCTATCTATCTATCTATCTATCTCATATCTATCTATTATCTATCTATCTATCTATCTATTATCTATCTATCTCATATCTATCTATCTATCTATCTATCTATCTATCTATCTATCTATCTATCTATCTATCTATCATCTATCTATACCAGGGATGCCCAACCTGCCCTGCTGTAGGATGATAGCTGTAGGCTGTCTGGCCATGCTGGGAGTTGTAGTTTTGCAACAGCTGGAGGGACGTAGGTTGGGCATCCCTGATCTAAACAAAAGAATTTCCGCAGAACTCAAAAAATATTGCGTCTTGTATTGGATTTGGACATTCCTGGTCATCTATCTATCTAGCTATCCTTTGCCTCATATCTATTATCTATATTATCTATCTAAAAAAAAATCAAATGATGAGGCAACACTCCTGGCTTGTGCAAAAGAAAACAATTTCCACAGCATTCAAAATGTAAAATTTGTGAAAAAAGGGTTTATTGATCCATGTGCAAACAAATGCAATATTTTAGTCCTATCACAGGACCTCAAGCATGAAAAAGGTCATGTCATAGGACCAAAACATTGTGTCTGGCATTGGATTTGGACTTTCCTGGTCATCTTTCTGCTGGCACCTCTCATTATCTATCTATCTATCTATCTATCTATCTATCTATCTATCTATCTATCTATCTCTTTATCTATCTATTGTAGGATAACAGGCCGAACTGGATGGACAGATGTCTTTTTTCGGCCTTATAAACTATGTTACTATCTATCTATCTATCTATCTATCTATCTATCTATCTATCTCATATCAATCTATTTCATATCTATCTATCTGTCTGTCCGTCCGTCCGTCCGTCTATCTATCTATCTATAACAGTGGACTTGCTGTGCTGGGTGTAGCTGCCTGCTGACATCACTTCTAGTTAGGATGATATTGTACAGAATAAGGCAGCGCTTACACCACATGTTGCCCGGGATTTACGGCATGTCTTTGGTTTCTTTCACCAGGACCAGCTAACAATATTACCAAACTGATTAGTGCGACGGTGCTAACATGTGGAGCTCCTGTGTCCCCGGCATGTGTTGGATCTAATATTTCATGCGGTGGGGCGATATAAGCAGGGGATTGTTCAGGCGGAATATTTTGTGTCCATCATGATCTGGAACTTCTGGGAAATGTCACATTCTGATGTGTCCATTTACTGCCAGCATCCTTCACTGTCTGATTGATAACCTGATACTTATTACACATTCAGGAAATATGGATACACAGTCTGCCCGGGCCACCACAGGCTACCGGAAAATGGGTGGTGAAAGTGCACTATAGTGTGATACTATGGGGGAAAACAGCTATGGAACCAGAAAATCTAACAATAAAATAACCACCAAAGGCCTGTTATAACCTTATAGGTGATGCAAAATGTATTGAGGATGAATAAACAAACAAAGAATGTGATGACCGACCCAAACTACAGCGGGAACCCACCATATGGGAGTCAAAATTGTAAATCCCCTCTTTAAAAATGGCCAAAATAGAAAAAGAAATCAACAGTGAAACTTTCTTGGAGGAGGTTGCAGTAGTTTAGGTGGGAGATATAGAGGGCATGTATTGTACAGGCATTTATGTTGGTTTAAGGTTGGAAAGAGAGATGAGCGAATCTATTCGCTGCTTCATAGATTCGTATCGACTCTTACAAATTTCCTACTACAAAGCAAATCCGGATTTTGTCAGATTCGCTTTGTATTATTTGTAAATGTTCTTAAAATTTCAAATGCTACGTACGGTACGTACGCATTCTTCTTGCCCCCTCCCTCGGCCCCCCGAAGCGGGAAAATAATGATACGCCCCCTCAAGAGTGGGAAAGTGAAGATACGCCCCCCCCTCAGAAGCGGGAAAAAACAGCCTGGCCCACCGGGAACTAACTATTTGCACGTATAGGGAGTGAAGACTCCTCCCTCATTACTCCGCCCTCCTCTCCAGTTCAAGCCAGTGGTGAACAAGATCCACAGCATGGCGACGCAACTGCGACCAAAGTGGGGGGAAATGGTCTTTGGGAACGAGTACTCCGAACCACCACCCGCTCCAGAGATCACAGTGTCACAATTGTGCAAGACAGTCTTACCAGCTCCTGACTCGATGTTTGCCTTGCCGGCTGCTGTGGCGTGGGGCGGCTGGAGCGTCCAGGTCGCTGCCCAGGAGGAGAACAACAACAACACCTTCCATGCGGCAGAATCCGATTGTGCCAGCATCAGTGACGGCCCACGCCCAGACCCTCTGGGACTACAAGAATGCAGTGGAGGACTGGGTCATCCAAGTACTGGTCCATCCGAGGCTGAAAGACCCTACACTGGAGCGGCGAAAGGGAACAGTCCTGTTGTTTTCAGTTAAGTGAGGCTGAGGCTTCCTGGCAGATGACGAGGATGGCAAGGAGTACTTTGTAGGCTGCAGGTCAGTGAAATGGCCGTACCATCTCAATCCCGTCACAGCCTGTACGTGGGGGATCAGGTGCAGTACACCGCCATGGCATCCCTGAAAGGGCCCTTTGCTACCGGGGTTACATTATTATCTAAGCCCCTAGTTCCTACATCACCACCAGAAGTTTGGCCAGAAGAACCACCAGGCGAAGTACCGGTGCGCTGCCTTCAGGAGTCACCAGATGGCACCCTCCGTTTCAGGGAGAAGCCACAGCCAGAGCCTCTGATCCCTGGACTGCCACCACCACCACCATTACAGTCCTTTCAGCTGGGTCAGCTGAAGACTTCATCGTTTACGTTCCAGTCCACGGTGATCCACCAGTACCAACTACACTGGAAGATGAAGTCGGCAGCAACCAGGGGAGCTGGGGCTTCTTCCCTGGGCGCAACCTTGCCTCAACCGCTGCAGCCAGAAATCCTTACCCCTACTGTCCCGGCAGGAGAATCTGGAAAAGTAAAGGCACAAGTGGCTGCAGCGCTCACCAGCGTGACCACCACCCGGACCCCGTCGAGTCCGAATTCTGGCAGAAGAGGGCAATGGAGCTCAACCACGGCAGCCAGCTTGGCCTACAGGAGGCAGGAGTGTCCTCTGATCTCATTCAGCAGTAGTTCAAGCTGAGTTATTTAAAGGACACCTCTGGAGGACCTATGGGAGCCACACCATGGACTGCACCTGACGGGTGAGAGCTAGTTGGCACGTTTTTAGTTTAGCTTGTTTTTATTGCCCCCTGTTTGACTCTCACCCAGATGGACACAGCTTTTCAGGACTCCCCCTCCCCCCATTCTGCAGAAAATTCCCAGTTGCACCTAAGTGCGCCTATTTTGCTGCTATTTTCTATTATCCATGTGGATTACATGTTACCTATTTGAATTACAAAATTACCTCACGTGGTTAAAAATTGAATTTTGGACTGTGTTCTAGTGTTTTATGCCAAGCAGCCACGAGGAGAGACTCAAACGTATATATATCTGAGCCTTTTAGGCTTGCAAATGTGAAATTGCGCTAAAATGTTTGCATAATTATGTCTTTGCAGTGTTTTAGCAATAAAGTTTTTACAGGTTCAGCAACGTTCAAGCACTTTAGCCCATTGTGTATTCTTTTTCAGGTACTGCAATGTGTCCTATTATGCACTTATTGTACGGTGTTTTTTTTTAGTAAATTATGCACTTAGCCGGATAGCTAGCACCTTACTTTTCTAGCTCATATAGACTGCCTCTAAAGACTGTACGCCCTCGACCTCCTGGTATATTAGGTATTAGTACATAACCACCCTCGACCTCCTGGTATATTAGGTATTAGTACATAACTGCCCTCAACCTCCTGGTATATTAGTTATTAGTACATAACCGCCCTCGACCTCCTGGTATATTAGATATTAGTACATAACCACCCTAGACCTCCTGATATATTAGGTATTAGTAGATAACCCCCTCGACCTCCTGATATATTAGGTATTAGTACATAACGGCCCCCGACCTCCTGGTATATTAGATATTAGTACATAACCGCCCTCGACCTCCTGGTATATTAGGTATTAGTACATAACCGCCCTCGACCTCCTGGTATATTAGGTATTTGTCAGGACCGGCAGTCATTGCACCCGTTCTGCTGGTCCTGCCCCTGACTCTGGTGGCGAGGTGGTTGCCTGTGGTCAGGCTTCGTCCGCTATTTCGGCAGGCTCCTCCTCCAGCCGGCGGTCTCTGTCTGTGGATGCGCGTCCCAGGCAGGGGACGCGCGCAACGGTCATAAGTGCCAGGGACGTGGCTGGTGCGCACTCTCGCTCGCGGCCTGTTACTGGTCGCCGGAAAACGCGAGCAATATAGTGTCTGTTTATTTTCTGTTTATTTGGTATCTCAGGAGTTAAGTTTTGGTTCCTTGCCTTCTCCTCCCAGTCAGCTGGTTGGGTGGGGTCTGCTAGGTATTTAAGGCCCTCTAATGTTTACCTAGCTGCCAGTGTTTGTAGTTTCCTTGCTACTACCTGGTTTGCTATTTTTTGCTCTGCAGTTTTGACTCGTGATGTTCTTTGACCCTTGGCGTGTTTTTGACTACTTCTCTCTGCTTGCTGATTTTGTTCCTGACGTACGCTCCTGGTTTTGACGCGGCCACCTTACTACCCATTTGGTTCTTGTTTGTCTGTCTTGTTTGTCTTCCCATCCCCAGCACTTTTGCTAGTGTATTTCCAGTCTTCTGGTTGTCGGCTCAGGGGTTAGCCTGAGCGGGCAATAGGCAGGGAAAGGGGTTGGGATTTAGCTTAGGGATCACTTACCCCTTATCTGTGTATCCCAGCCCTGACAGAAACACTGGCCCAAAAGAGCCTGCAACCTGCATACATCCAGCTACGTTCACTCCACCTATGGAGCCTATGTCAGCTGTGATCGCACAGGTCCAGGCCTTGACCAACTTGGTTCAAGATCTGGCTATCTGCCTTCAGGTTCAGGAAGACATGCATGCTACGGCCCCGGTGCCACCTCCGGCCGTTCAGTCTCCTGCACCTGAACCTAAGGTTCCCCTTCCTGACCTTTTTTCGGGCGATCGTAAGAAATTTTTTTCATTTCGGGAAGGGTGTAAACTTTATTTTTTTTTACGACCTCGGTCCTCTGGGACAGAAGCGCAAAAGGTGGGGTTGGTCATGTCTCTCCTGCGGGGTGACCCGCAAAATTGGGCGCTTTCCTTACCTCCTGATTCACCTCTGCGTTCTTCTCTGGACAGTTTTTTTTCTGCACTGGGTCAGATTTATGATGAACCAGACCGACCTGCGTTAGCGGTTTCCCACTTGTTATCCCTCTGTCAGGGTAAACAAGTGGCGGAAGAATATTGTGCTACGTTCAGACAGTATGTGACGGACTCGGGGTGGAACGATCAGGCCTTGAAAGACCTATTCATGACCGGCCTCTCAGACCAGGTAAAAGACTTGTTATTAGCTCATGCAGAACCTAAGACTCTTGACGAAGCTATGACCCTCGCCGTCCGGGCAGATCGACGCCTAAGGTCCAGACGACCACCTTGGGTGTCTCCCGCCCCTCGGCCGACCCTCAGTCCGGTCTCATCTCTACCTGGGCCTGAACCAATGGAGCTCGGCAGTATCACCCCAGAGCAGAGGAGGGAACACCGCTGGAAGAATCGACAATGTTTCTACTGTGGAAGTCCCGAACATCAGCTAGATGCCTGTCCCAAGAAGTCACAGCAGGAAAAACTTCCGCTCCTAGGCAGTTGTCGGGAGG
This sequence comes from Rhinella marina, assembly GCA_900303285.1. NCBI lineage: Eukaryota > Metazoa > Chordata > Amphibia > Anura > Bufonidae > Rhinella > Rhinella marina. The sequence continues at coordinate 1,176 of ONZH01001852.1, read as the reverse complement.
ACTGCCTAAGAGCTCAGGTACTCCCTAAAATTTCTAAAATGTTTTTGCCCTGCACTATTGAGGTCCAGTCAGCCTCATTTACAGGTCTGGCTTTTCTGGACTCGGGTGCAGCCGCTAATTTCATCGACTTGGATTTTGTGTCCCAGGTTTTGTCTTCCATGCTTCCGTTGTCCCCTCCTATCCTAGTATCAAGTGTGGATATGACCCCATTGCGTGCTGGTTTGGACAAATTCCGCACCCCCGAGATAAAATTGGTGGTGGGTGCGCTACACATAGAATATTGTTCTTTTCTGGTTATGAAAAATTTGTCGGTGAACGTTATCCTGGGGATGCCCTGGCTCCAGGAACATAATCCAGTTATTGACTGGGGTACACTGGATCTTGTTCGCTGGGGTCCTCAGTGTAAGGCCCATATGTCTCAGGTCTCACTCTGTACCACAATTGCATGTGATGCTGGGATCCCGGAGTTTATCTCTGATTTTGCAGATGTATTCTCCAAACCCCTGTCTCAAGTCCTTTCCGCTCATAGGGATTTTGACTGTAAGATAGATCTCTTGCCCAAAGTCAAGCTGCCTAAGGGTCGTATTTATAATCTGTCAGTACCTAAAAGAGAGTCACTTAAACAGTATATTGATGAAAGCTTGGCTATTGGGCATATTAGACCTTCTGAGTCCCCAACGGGGGCTGGGTTCTTTTTTGTGGAGAAAAAAGATGGTGGGTTAAGGCCGTGTATAGATTACCACGAATTAAATAAAATCATGGTCAAGAACTCTGGACCTCTTCCTCTTATTCCGGACCTTCTGAATCAGGTTTCTGGGGCCAATTGGTTCTCCAAATTAGATCTAAGGGGAGCGTATAATCTGATTCGGATTCGGGAAGGAGATGAGTGGAAGACTGCTTTTAACACACCATTGGGGCACTTCGAATATCTTGTTATGCCTTTCGGTCTGAGTAATGCCCCGGCAGTCTTCCAAGGTTTTATGATTACCATTTTTCATGATGTTATGGTGGTCTATCTGGATGACATCCTGATTTTTTCTCCAGATCTGCCCACCCATCATGAACATCTTCGCCTTGTGTTGTCCCGGTTGCGAAAAAACTCTTTGTTCGCTAATTTGGAAAAATGTATTTTTTGTGTGCAAAAGGTTTCATTTCTGGGTTATGTGGTCACTCCTT
>ONZH01001851.1:0-50827 GCA_900303285.1 Rhinella marina | reverse complement strand
GTGTATATGTGTAGCGGAGCTGTATGTGTGTATATGTGTAGCAGCGCTGTATGTGTATATATGTGTAGCAGAGCTCTATACGGGTGCTTTTCTCTAGCAGCGCTGTATACGGGTGCATGTCTCTAGCAGCGGTGTATGGGTGTAGCATAATTAAAAATAAATGAGCAGAACAAGAAACGTGGCCAGACACTTCAGATCAATGACAGGAGACACATTTATTTGGATAGGTCCATGTAATGAGGTGATCACATGCACTGCCCCCCCCAAGTTATTGACCTTGACCCCTTCTTCAGTAAACTACATTCCTTTCATAGAGGACCTACAAAATATTTTCCTAATTTTCTGTTTTCTAAACCTGGGGTACATCTTATAGTCCCGTGCGTCTTATAGCCCCCGTGCGTCTTATAGCCCCCGTGCGTCTTATAGCCCCCGTGCGTCTTATAGCCCCCGTGCTTCTTATAGCCCCGTGCGTCTCATAGCCCCCGTGCTTCTTATAGCCCCGTGCGTCTTATAGCCCCCGTGCGTCTTATAGCCCCCTGCGTCTCATAGCCCCCGTGCTTCTTATAGCCCCCGTGCGTCTATAGCCCCCGTCTCTGGCCCCCGTGCGTCTTATAGCCCCCCCATGCGTCTTATAGCCCCGTGCGTCTTATAGCCCCGTGCGTCTTATAGCCCCCGTCTCTTAAGCCCCCGTGCGTCTTATAGCCCCCGTGCGTCTTATAGCCCCCCGTGCCCCGTCTTATAGCCCCCGTGCGTTCATAGCCCCCGTGGCTCAGCCCCCGTAGCCCCTTCTCTATAGCCCCCGTGCTTCTTATAGCCCCGTGCGTCTTATAGCCCCCGTCGTCTTATAGCCCCCGTGCGTCTTATAGCCCCCTGCTCTTATAGCCCCCGTGCGTCTTATAGCCCCCGTGCGTCTTATAAGCCCCCGTGCGTCTTATAGCCCCCGTGCGTCTTATAGCCCCCGGTCTGCGTCTTGTAGCCCCGTGCCTATAGCCCCCGTGCGTCTTATAGCCCCCGTGCTTCTTATAGCCCCCGTGCGTCTCATAGCCCCCGTGCTTCTTTATAGCCCCGTGCGTCTTGTAGCCCCCATGCGTCTTGTAGCCCCCGTGCGTCTTATAGTCCCTTATAAAATGAAAAATATGGTATGTTTTAAACTTTTTATTGCTTTTGCACAAGTTACTTAGTTTTTATTCCGCAAAGCTGTGTGAGGACTTTCGTAATCACTTTGTCATTGCATTTTATTCAGTTTTTCTGGCGGCGAATAAGCAAAAAACAGCAATTCTTTCTTTTGACATCAGTACAGGATAATTTAAAGCCGTGCAGTGACATCGGCACCCCATGATCTCATTCACACAGCTCTGATGGCGGATTTACACGGCAGATTATCGGGTACAAATGTTCCTGCCAATGCTCATTCCTGACAATCTGTCCGTCTAAAGGTGCAGCCGATCACCCGATGAGGAGCCAAATGGTCATTCGTTGGGAGAAACGGTCGCTCTGGGCATCAGATTGTGCTGTCTACAGAGGACTGCTGCCCGGAGACAATGCACAGTATGAGGAGGAGGAGCGATCGCGGGGTGTAGATGCAGTGCTCCACCCTCAAGGAACGATTCTTTACCGATAGTCACCCGCTCCTCGCCCCCTGAATACCCACCATTGGTCTAGACCGCAATAAAAAGGCAACTGCTGGAAAAAAGCGTATGGGTGGTCACTAAGGGGTTAATATCAGCGTTGATCTATAGATTTACATTGTTTAGTAAGATCTATTGGATATATTATATTTAATGAGAATAAATGCAGGTCCCAGAGGTGGGCTCCTCATCTACCAGATATTACTTCCATCTTCTGTGGAAATGCCATAAATCTGTGTGTCTTATGGTGGAGACTCTGAGAAGCGGGCTCTCTCCAGGAGCAGCAAGTGCGGTTCTGGGTCTCACTAATGCTCTGTCCCTGGATGATTTCCAGCCTCTCCTCATAAAGACGCCTGCAGTACTAGAAGCCTCCAGCTCCTCCACCAAGGATGGACAGGAAGGAGATCAGCAGAAGAATATTAGACCTCACCTTGGAGATCATCTCCCTGCTGAGCGGAGAGGTAAACTTTTCTAGATTTCTCTCCTCTTTATTGTATTCTGGAACCAGTCAGACATCGGGAAGGAGAATCCATCATAGGAAGTGATAGGAAGAGTCCAGGCTCCTGGAGAACGGCCTCCAGACCTTCCAAGGGACGGAGAAGCTGAAGATCGGCCACCAGTATGGTCAGTGATGGGTCATGTGGAGCCATGAGGAGGGAAGTAGGCAGGTTGTCCCCAGGAGATGGCGGCAGTGTGGTCTGGAGGGAGGATTTCTACCACTAGTCTGACATCTAGATGATACTAGAAGAAGGAGGCCTCCACTACGTCTAAAGGAAAGAAGGCTTCTCCACAACATAGAGGAGGAGTCTTTACTGTAAGAGCAGGGAGACTATGGAGCTCTCTACCAGAGGAAGGGGTGATGGGGAATTCTCTAGAAGAGTCCAGAAGGGGCTGGAGGGGAAGAATATTCCAGCTTCTAGGGAGTAGATTACTGGAGATGGGGCCATGATCCAGGGAGGGATTCTGAGGGGAGATCTGGAGTCAGTGTCTCTCTCCATCCACAGGATTACACCCTAGTGAAGAAGACATCGGGGAGGACTCCCATCATCCAGGAGTCAGGAGGGTGGACCCCCATCACAGAGCTTCCTCCCCTGATACATGAGCAGAAGATCCTAGAACTCACCCACAAGATGATGGAGCTGCTGACTGGAGAGGTGACACTGCTGGGAATACTGGGAGGTTCTCCAGTAACAGCACTGGAGGGATCTGGGTGATGACGGTGTCATTGTGTTGTCAGGTTCCTGTAAGGTGTCAGGATGTGGCGGTCTATTTCTCCATGGAGGAGTGGGAGTATATAGAAGGACAGGAGGATCTGTACGAGGAGGCCATGATAGAGGATCACCATCTCCTCACATTCCAAGGTAAGAAAATATATCATTGTACAATGTCTGGAGGTTACTAAATCAACCTGTCGGTATTGTGTAGGTCTCCCTCATGTCACCAGAACCACTGCACAGTGAAAGCATAGACTATAAAGACCCCTTAAGGTGTCTTGTGGTATTTGGAACCAAAATGCTATTCGAAATCCTTTAAATTATGACTTTTTTTACACAATTGTGCATAAATCAGTAGTACTGGCAAATGTACTGTAGGAAATGTTTGAATTTATCACAGACAAATGTTTCTCTTGCTCCGTGACCAATTTTCTCTACTTACTACGGGACGAAATCTAGCCATACACGTGAGAGAATTATTTTATTTCTATAGCGCCACCATATTCTGCAGCACTTTACGCTTCAGTAACTTCATGTCCCAATGAAAAAACATCACAAAATTACAGAGTAATAAGCAACTAAAATCATAGTAGTGAGGGCACTAGCAAGAGCTCCCACTCTATGAAGGAACGGGGTGACAGAAGGTAAAGCGGTCCAGCCACCTATGTACTAAATAGAGTTGTGCAGCACAAGCTTCAGGAGCCAGTGGGCATTACTGTCAGAAGAAGGTCTTCAGCTCAGAATAAGGGTTAGGGGAGTAATTAGTTTATTGAACATAAGTCGGCCTGAAAAGAAGTGTTTTTAAGGCACGTATGAAGCTCTGGAGGTTGGGAATTAACCTCATTTTCAAGGAAGTGCATTCCAGAGAGAAGGTGCAACTTGAGAAGTCTTGAAGATGGGAGTAAGAGGTTCAAATTAAGGAGGATGTTAATCTTAGATCATTGGCAGAATGGAGACCACAGGTAGGATGGTAGACAGAGATGAGGAGGAGATGTATGTGCAGCACTGTGGAGAGTACAGGTAGGATGGTAGACAGAGATGAGGAGGAAATGTAAGGGGTGCAGCACTGTGGAGAGTACAGGTAGGATGGTAGACAGAGATGAGGAGGAGATGTAGGGGGTGCAGCACTGTGGAGAGTACACGTAGAATGGTAGACAGAGATGAGGAGGAGATGTAGGAGGTGCAGCACTGTGGAGAGTACAGGTAGGATGGTAGACAGAGATGAGGAGGAGATGTAGGGGGTGCAGCACTGTGGAGAGTACAGGTAGGATGGTAGACAGAGATGAGGAGGAGATGTAGGGGGTGCAGTACTGTGGAGAACACAGGTAGGATGGTAGACAGAGATGAGGAGGAGATGTAGGGGGTGCAGCACTGTGGAGAGTACAGGTAGGATGGTAGACAGAGATGAGGAGGAGATGTAAGGGGTGCAGCACTGTGGAGAGTACACGTAGAATGGTAGACAGAGATGGGGAGGAGATGTAGGAGGTGCAGCACTGTGGAGAACACAGGTAGGATGGTAGACAGAGATGAGGAGGAGATGTAGGGGTGCAGCACTGTGGAGAGTACAGGTAGGATGGTAGACAGAGATGAGGAGGAGATGTAGGAGGTGCAGCACTGTGGAGAGCACAGGTAGGATGGTAGACAGAGATGAGGAGGAGATGTATGTGCAGCACTGTGGAGAGTACAGGTAGGATGGTAGACAGAGATAAGGAGGAGATGTAAGGGGTGCAGCACTGTGGAGAGTACACGTAGAATGGTAGACAGAGATGAGGAGGAGATGTAGGAGGTGCAGCACTGTGGAGAACACAGGTAGGATGGTAGACAGAGATGAGGAGGAGATGTAGGGGGTGCAGCACTGTGGAGAGTACAGGTAGAATGGTAGACAGAGATGAGGAGGAGATGTTGGAGGTGTAGCACTGTGGAGAGCACGGGTAGGATGGTAGACAGAGATGAGGAGGAGATGTAGGGGGTACAGCACTGTGGAGAGCACAGGTAAGATGGTAGACAGAGATGAGGAGGAGATGTAGGAGGTTCAGCACTGTGGAGAGTACAGGTAGAATGGTAGACAGAGATGAGGAGGAGATGTAGGGGGTACAGCACTGTGGAGAGCACAGGTAAGATGGTAGACAGAGATGAGGAGGAGATGTAGGAGGTTCAGCACTGTGGAGAGTACAGGTAGGATGGTAGACAGAGATGAGGAGGAGATGTAGGGGGTGCAGCACTGTGGAGAGCACGGGTAGGATGGTAGACAGAGATGAGGAGGAGATGTAGGAGGTGCAGCACTGTGGAGAGCACGGGTAGGATGCTAGACAGAGATGAGGAGAAGATGTAAGAGGTGCAGCACTGTGGAGAGCACAGGTAGGATGGTAGACAGAGATGAGGAGGAGATGTAGAAGGTGCAGCACTGCGGAGATCACAGGTAGGATGGTAGAAAGAGATGAGGAGATGTAGGGGGTGCAGCACTGTGGAGAGCACAGGTAGAATAGTAGACAGATTAGGGAGGAGATGTAGGAGGTGCAGCACTGTGGAGAGTACAGGTAGGATGGTAGACAGAGATGAGGAGGAGATGTAGGAGGTGCAGCACTGTGGAGAGCACAGTTAGGATGGTAGACAGAGATGAGGAGGAGATGTAGGGGGTGCAGCACTGTGGAGAGCACAGGTAGGATGGTAGACAGAGATGAGGAGGAGATGTAGGGGGAGCAGCACTGTGGAGAGTACAGGTAGAATGGTAGACAGAGATGAGGAGGAGATGTTGGAGGTGTAGCACTGTGGAGAGCACGGGTAGGATGGTAGACAGAGATGAGGAGGAGATGTAGGGGGTACAGCACTGTGGAGAGCACATGTAAGATGGTAGACAGAGATGAGGAGGAGATGTAGGAGGTTCAGCACTGTGGAGAGTACAGGTAGAATGGTAGACAGAGATGAGGAGGAGATGTAGGGGGTACAGCACTGTGGAGAGCACAGGTAAGATGGTAGACAGAGATGAGGAGGAGATGTAGGGGGTGCAAGCACTGTGGAGAGCACAGGTAGGATGGTAGACAGAGATGAGGAGGAGATGTAGGGGAGCAGCACTGTGGAGAGTACAGGTAGAATGGTAGACAGAGATGAGGAGGAGATGTTGGAGGTGTAGCACTGTGGAGAGCACGGGTAGGATGGTAGACAGAGATGAGGGAGGAGATGTAGGGGGTACAGCACTGTGGAGAGCACATGTAAGATGGTAGACAGAGATGAGGAGGAGATGTAGGAGGTTCAGCACTGTGGAGAGTACAGGTAGAATGGTAGACAGAGATGAGGAGGAGATGTAGGGGGTACAGCACTGTGGAGAGCACAGGTAAGATGGTAGACAGAGATGAGGAGGAGATGTAGGGGTGCAGCACTGTGGAGAGCACGGGTAGGATGGTAGACAGAGATGAGGAGGAGATGTAGGAGGTGCAGCACTGTGGAGAGCACGGGTAGGATGGTAGACAGAGATGAGGAGGAGATGTAGGAGGTGCAGCACTGTGGAGAGCACGGGTAGGATGCTAGACAGAGATGAGGAGAAGATGTAAGAGGTGCAGCACTATGGAGAGCACAGGTAGGATGGTAGACAGAGATGAGGAGGAGATGTAGGAGGTGCAGCACTGCGGAGATCACAGGTAGGATGGTAGAAAGAGATGAGGAGATGTAGGGGGATGCAGCACTGTGGAGAGCACAGGTAGAATAGTAGACAGATTAGGAGGAGATGTAGGAGTGCAGCACTGTGGAGATACAGGTAGGATGGTAGACAGAGATGAGGAGGAGATGTAGGAGGTGCAGCACTGTGGAGAGCACAGTTAGGATGGTAGACAGAGATGAGGAGGAGATGTAGGGGGTGCAGCACTGTGGAGAGCACGGTAGGATGGTAGACAGAGATGAGGAGGAGATGTAGGGGGAGCAGCACTTGTGGAGAGTACAGGTAGAATGGTAGACAGAGATGAGGAGGGAGATGTAGGAGGTTCAGCACTGTGGAGAGTACAGGTAGAATGGTAGACAGAGATGAGGAGGAGATGTAGGGGTACAGCACTGTGGAGAGCACAGGTAAGATGGTAGACAGAGATGAGGAGGAGATGTAGGGGTGCAGCACTGTGGAGAGCACGGGTAGGATGGTAGACAGAGATGAGGAGGAGATGTAGGAGTGCAGCACTGTGGAGAGCACGGGTAGGATGGTAGACAGAGATGAGGAGGAGATGTAGGAGGTGCAGCACTGTGGAGAGCACGGGTAGGATGCTAGACAGAGATGAGGAGGAGATGTAGGGGGTACAGCACTGTGGAGAGCACAGGTAAGATGGTAGACAGAGATGAGGAGGAGATGTAGGGGGTGCAGCACTGTGGAGAGCACGGGTAGGATGGTAGACAGAGATGAGGAGGAGATGTAGGAGGTGCAGCACTGTGGAGAGCACGGGTAGGATGGGTAGACAGAGATGAGGAGGCGATGTAGGAGGTTCAGCACTGTGGAGAGTACAGGTAGAATGGTAGACAGAGATGAGGAGGAGATGTAGGGGGTACAGCACTGTGGAGAGCACAGGTAAGATGGTAGACAGAGATGAGGAGGAGATGTAGGGGGTGCAGCACTGTGGAGAGCACGGGTAGGATGGTAGGACAGAGATGAGGAGGAGATGTAGGAGGTGCAGCACTGTGGAGAGCACGGGTAGGATGGTAGACAGAGATGAGGAGGAGATGTAGGAGGTGCAGCACTGTGGAGAGCACGGGTAGGATGCTAGACAGAGATGAGGAGGAGATGTAGGAGGTGCAGCACTGTGGAGAGCACAGGTAAGATGGTAGACAGAGATGAGGAGGAGATGTAGGGGGTGCAGCACTGTGGAGAGCACGGGTAGGATGGTAGACAGAGATGAGGAGGAGATGTAGGAGGTGCAGCACTGTGGAGAGCACGGGTAGGATGGTAGACAGAGATGAGGAGGAGATGTAGGAGGTGCAGCACTGTGGAGAGCACGGGTAGGATGGTAGACAGAGATGAGGAGGAGATGTAGGAGGTGCAGCACTGTGGAGAGCACGGGTAGGATGGTAGACAGAGATGAGGAGGAGATGTAGGAGGTGCAGCACTGTGGAGAGCACGGGTAGGGGACAGAGATGAGGAGGAGATGTAGGAGGTGCAGCACTGTGGAGAGCACGGGTAGGATGCTAGACAGAGATGAGGAGGAGATGTAGGAGGTGCAGCACTGCGGAGATCACAGGTAGGATGGTAGAAAGAGATGAGGAGATGTAGGGGGTGCAGCACTGTGGAGAGCACAGGTAGAATAGTAGACAGATTAGGGAGGAGATGTAGGAGGTGCAGCACTGTGGAGAGTACAGGTAGGATGGTAGACAGAGATGAGGAGGAGATGTAGGAGGTGCAGCACTGTGGAGAGTACAGGTAGGATGGTAGACAGAGATGAGGAGGAGATGTAGGGGGTGCAGCACTGTGGAGAGTACAGGTAGGATGGTAGACAGAGATGAGGAGGAGATGTAGGAGGTGCAGCACTGTGGAGAGTACAGGTAGGATGGTAGACAGAGATTAGGAGGAGATGTAGGAGGTGCAGCACTGTGGAGAGCACAGTTAGGATGGTAGACAGAGATGAGGAGGAGATGTAGGGGGTGCAGCACTGTGGAGAGCACAGGTAGGATGGTAGACAGAGATGAGGAGGAGATGTAGGGGGTGCAGCACTGTGGAGAGCACAGGTAGGATGGTAGACAGAGATGAGGAGGAGATGTAGAGGGTGCAGCACTGTGGAGAGCACGGGTAGGATGGTAGACAGATGAGGGAGGAGATGTAGGAGGTGCAGCACTGTGGAGCACAGGTAGGATGGTAGACAGAGATGAGGAGGAGATGTAGGGGGTGCAGCACTGTGGAGAGCACAGGTAGAATAGTAGACAGATGAGGGAGGAGATGTAGGAGGTGCAGTACTGTGGAGCACAGGTCCTTGGAGAGTACAGGTAGGATGGTAGACAGAGATGAGGAGGAGATGTAGGGGGTGCAGTACTGTGGAGAGCAAAGGTAGGATGGTAGATGGAAATAAGGGAGGAAATTGTGGAAGTGCAGCAATGTGGAGAGCTTTGTGGGTGAGGGTGAGAAGAGGGTAAACTATTCTGTGGTGGATGGGCAACCAGTGAAGTGAGTGGCACAGACTAGTAGCATCAGTGTAGCGGGTGGATGGATAGATGAGCCTGGCTGCAGCATTTAGGACGGACTGAAGGGGGGAGAGTTTAGTCAGGGGAAGACCAATTCATAATGAGTTTCAGTAGTAAAGACTAGAATAAATCAAAGCAACAAGAGTTTTGGTGACTTCCACTGTGAGAAAAGAGCGTATTCTGGAGATTTTCTTGAGGTGAAGACAAGATCGTGCATGTGATTAAATGGGAACAAAGGAAAGATCTGAGTCAAACATGACCCCAAGAAAGTGGGTGGGCTGCCTAGGAGTTATGATAATACCGCAGACCGAAATTGAAATATTGCGTTTAGGTGGGTTAGTAGATGGGGGAAGGGGGGAGACAAGAACTTTTGAGAGATTCAGTTTCAGATAGTGAGAGGACATGTTAGAGACAGCTGCCAGATAGTCAGTGGTATTGTGGAGTAAAGAAGGGCTGATGTCAGGGGATGAGTTGTATACTTGGGTGTCATCAGCATAGAGATGGTACTGAAAACCCAATCTATTGATAGTTTGCCGATATGGGTTGAGTAGAGAGATAAGAGAGGACCTAGTACTGATCGCTGGGGAACGCCAGCATCAAGAGGATGAGGAGATGGAGTAGTGCCAGTGAATTATACACTAAAGGAACGCCAGAGGGCTAGGAAGAGACCCAAAAGAGAGCAGGGTCCTTAAAGGGGTTATCCCACAAATAATGTAAAAAATGAAAATCAGACATCATATAGTCCATGACAGTACCTTTCTAATAAACCTAGAAACAGCCCTGTACCTCACATGGATCCAGAGATATCCACATTAATTGCTCTGCTAGATTTATATCAGCTGACAGCTCGAGGGGAGTGTCTTTTCTGCTGCAGCTCAGGTGGTGTGTCTCAGCTCCTCCTATCACAGCTCAGGAGGCAGCTGAAAGATTAAATTGAGCATGTGCGGCCTTCTCAGTGAGCAGGTCAAAGAAATAAGAAATTAAGTGTCACTATACAGATATATTTTATTGAATAACTCAGTAGCTTTACAGAATTTTAAATTACATGCAATTACAAAAGTATTCAGATCCAGGTGCTGGTTTGAAAACTGTAGAATATTTTTCGTGGGACAACCCCTTTAAAGAAGAACTCCCGCAAAAAATTTTATTCTCTGACCTGTTAGAAAGGTGCATGATATAATCTGTAGTAAATGTCATTTTTTTTATCAGAGGCTAAAATTGAGAGTTTCCACTCTCTTCTTATTGTAGCTGTGTCATGTGACCAACTCCCTGACCTCCAACTGACCCAGGACAGCAAGCCAGTCACTTCTCTATTCATTCCTATGAGACTGAAAGTGAGGCTCCCATAGGAATACATAGAAAATTAGACTTCCTGTCCACACATAAGGTGCTGTGTGAGTTGGTGGGTCTAATTCCTAGTCACATGACACAGATAAGAAACTTCAGGATGATATAACTCAAAAATTCAGCTACTGGTAAGAAAATGACATTCACTACAGATTGCATCATGTACATTTCTAGCAGGACATGGAATAAAATTTTTAGTGGGAGTTCTTTAAGGCCAATTGAGTGGAGCATGGTGAGGAGGAGTTTATGGTCTACTGTATCAAATGCTGCAGAGTTCCAGAAGAATCAGTAGAGAATAGTTGCCATTCTTTTTTGAGGTCAGCAGGTTGTTCGATACTTTGGTAAAGGCAGTCTTGATTGTAAGGGGTCAAGAAGAAAGTTTGTAGACAGATGGCTTATTAAGCGAGAGTAGACAAGACAGTTTAGAGTTGAAAGAGAGTTTAGAAACGGGTCAGTAGTTAGCAGTAGTGTTGAGTGAATCGAAGCTGACTAAGTGGAATTCAATCCAAATTTCCATAAAATTTTGATTTGCCGCGAAGATGACTTTCCTCATGCTTTATGGTAACGAATCGATTTTTCCCTGAATTGGCGCTTAAAAAAAAATAAAAAATCATCCTTGCCTCATTCATTTGAGCATGAAGAGGCCGCCGCGACCATCTTGCTTGAAGATGATGATGATGATGATGTTATTACGTGCCGCACGAGATTTCGCACTGGATCTTCAAGCACGATGGCTGTGGTAGTTTCTATCAAATGGATGAGGTAAGTTTGATTTAATTTTTAATTTTTTTTTTAAATTTCGCAATGAATGTGGCATCTTAGGGGTTCAGTGATGGGCGGGCTGCGCGGTTGCTGTTCCCTGTTAGTGTACCTGCTACTTACAAAGGAATGCACTTTGTGATAAAGTAATTTTTGTAAAATTCAATGAAGCAGCCAAATTGAATTTTTGAGAACTTTGCTCATTTCTAGTAGGCAGCACAGGTCGGGTCAAGAGATGTTGTTTTGTTTTTTTTAGCAGTGGGGTTATAACAGAATGTTTGAAAGAGGATGGAAAGATACAAGAAGAGAGAGAGGTGAGTAATGACAGCTGGTGAGAGGGACTGGAGGAGGTTTGAGGGAATAGGATCACTGCTGCAGGTTGTGGGGCAAGAAGAGAGAAGCCTGGAGACATTTTCTATTATAGGGTCAAATGAGGAAGTGTGGGAGGGGGAAGGGACTGGGAGATTATTTCCTGCTGGATGTTTCCGATTTGTATCTCTGAAGGGTTAGAGTCTTCAGGACCCTTCTAAGACCTATAGTATCAAAGAGTCGTTTTGGGTTTTTTGAGAGAGAGGAGATGAGGTCAACTAGTTTGGATGGCAAATTAGGGTATTTAGAGAAATGTGCAGATATTCGTGATTTTCTCCTTAACATTCAGCGCACCTTGAGCACCTCTGGAGAAAACGTGTTTCAGGCATGGGCCAGGCTTGCAGCGTTAACGTCAAGAAGATCAGCTTGTAATTGGAACTGGCTTTGAGCGTATAGTTGTAATGATTGGTAGCTAGATCCAGACAAGAGAGGGAAGAGATTGGGGCGAGAGAAAACTGTATAGTGTCAATGAGTTGCTGGTAGTTAGTGGTCGTAGGTAAAATCTCTATAGTGTCACCTGCTGTTTGCTGTTTTTCTATATTCTCTGTCCAGCTTACTGAGTTTGACATACATGCTCAGTTCCATCCTTACACTGCCACCAGCTGCAGCAGAAAGGACATGCTCCCTGAGAAGGTGCATGCCTTTCAGCTGCCAGTTTAAAATAATTGGCTTGCAAAAGTTTTGGCACCTCTGGTTAACATTCCTGTTACTATGAAAAGTTAAGCAAGTTAAAATGAAATGATCTCCACAATTTTTATTCATCTTTTACATTTTCAAAATAACAAAAATGGAAAGGGTCTGAATCAAAGCTGTATGCCCCCTGCATGGTTAGTACCTAGTGGGGCCCCTTTTTTTGACAAATATCGCAGCTTATAAACGCTTTTTGTAGCAGCAAGAAGTTTTTCGGTTCTGGTTTGTGGGATTTTCCTCCATTCTTCAGCAAATCACGAGACTGTGAGGGCCATGCTAAATCCTTCAGCAGATCAGGGGACTGTGAAGACCATGGTAAAACCTTCAGCGGATCAGGGGACTGTGAAGACCATGGTAAAACCTTCACTAGATCAGGAGACAGTGAGGACCATGGTAAAACCTTCAGGAGGGGACTGTGAGGACCATAGTAAAACCTTCACTAGATCAGGGCACTGTGAGGACCATGGTAAAACCTTCAGCAGATCAGGGGACTGTGAGGACCATGGTAAAACCTTCAGCGGATCAGGGGACTGTGAAGACCATGGTAAAACCTTCACTAGATCAGGGGACAGTGAGGACCATGGTAAAACCTTCAGCAGATCAGGGGACTGTGAGGACCATGGTAAAACCTTCAGCAGATCAGGGGACTGTGAGGACCATGGTAAAACCTTCAGCGGATCAGGGGACTGTGAGGACCATGGTAAAACCTTCAGCAGATCAGGGGACTGTGAGGACCATGGTAAAACCTTCAGCAGATCAGGGGACTGTGAGGACCATGGTAAAACCTTCAGCAGATCAGGGGACTGTGAGACTATGGTAAAACCTTCAGAAGATCAGGGACTGTGAGGACCATGGTAAAACCTTCAGCGGATCAGGGGGACTGTGAGGACCATAGTAAAACCTTCACTAGATCACGGCACTGTGAGGACCATGGTAAAACCTTCAGCAGATCAGGGGACTGTGAGGACCATGGTAAAACCTTCAGCGGGTCAGGGGACTGTGAAGACCATGGTAAAAACCTTCACTAGATCAGGGGACAGTGAGGACCATGGTAAAACCTTCAGCAGATCAGGGGACTGTGAGGACCATGGTAAAACCTTCAGCAGATCAGGGGACTGTGAGGACCATGGTAAAACCTTCAGCAGATCAGGGGACTGTGAGGACCATGGTAAAACCTTCAGCAGATCAGGGGACTGTGAGGACTATGGTAAAACCTTCAGAAGATCAGGGGACTGTGAGGACCATGCGAAAACCCTCAGCAGATCAGGGGAAGTGAGGGGCTATGGGAATACCTTCAGCAGATCAAGGGACAGTGAGGGCCATGGGGAAAACCTTCAGCAGATCAGGGGACTGTGAGGGCCATGGGGAAACCTTCAGCAGATCAGGGGACTGGTGAGGGTCATGGGAAAACCTTCAGCAGATCAGGGGACTGTGAGGGCCATGGGAAATACTTCAGCAGATCAGGGGACTGTGAGGGCCATGGGAAAACCTTCAGCAGAGCAGGGGATTGTGAGGGGGCCATGGGAACACCTTCAAAAGAGGGGACTGTGAGGACCATGGTAAAACCTTCAGCAGATCAGGGGACTGTGGGGGGCATTGGAAAACCTTCAGCAGATCAGGGGACTGTGAGGACTATGATAAAACCTTCAGAACATCAGGGGACTGTGAGGACCATGTGAAAACCATCAGCAGATCAGGGGACTGTGAGGGCCATGGGGAAAACCTTCAGCAGATCAGGGGACTGTGAGGGCTATGAGAAAACCTTCAGCAGAGCAGGGACTGTGAGGACCATGGGAAACCTTCAGCAGAGCAGGGGACTGTGAGGACCATGGGAAAACCTTCAGCAGAGCAGGGGACTGTGAGGACCATGGTAAAACCTTCAGCAGATCAGGGGACTGTGAGGACCATGGTAAAACCTTCAGCAGATCAGGGGACTGTGAGGACCATGGTAAAACCTTCAGCAGATCAGGGGACTGTGAGGGCTATGTTAAAACCTTCAGCATATCAGGGGACTGTGAGGCCATGGGAAAACATTCAGCAGATCAGGGGACTGTGAGGGCCATGGGAAATCCTTCAGAAGAGGGGACTGTGAGGACCATGGGAAAACCTTCAGCAGATCAGGGGACTGTGAGGACCATGGTAAAACCTTCAGCAGATCAGGGGACTGTGAGGGCCATGGGAAAAACCTTCAGAAGAGGGGACTGTGAGGACCATGGTAAAACCTTCAGCAGATCAGGGGACTGTGAGGACCATGGTAAAACCTTCAGCAGATCAGAGGACTGTGAGGACCATGGTAAAACCTTCAGCAGATCAGGGGACTGTGAGGATCATGGTAAAACCTTCAGCAGATCAGAGGACTGTGAGGACCATGGTAAAACCTTCAGCAGATCAGGGGACTGTGAGGGCCATGGGAAAACCTTCAGCAGATCAGGGGACTGTGAGGGCCATGGGAAAACCTTCAGCAGATCAGGGGACTGTGAGGCCATGGGAAAACCTTCAGCAGATCAGGGGACTGTGAGGGCCATGGGAAAACCTTCAGCAGATCAGGGGACTGTGAGGGCCATGGTAAAACCTTCAGCAGATCAGGGGACTGTGATGACCATGGGAAAACCTTCAGCAGATCAGGGGACTGTGAGGACCATGGGAAAACCTTCAGCAGATCAGGGGACTGAGAGGACCATGGTGAAACCTTCAGCAGATCAGGGGACTGTGAGGACCATGGTAAAACCTTCAGCAGATCAGAGGACTGTGAGGACCATGGTAAAACCTTCAGCAGATCAGGGGACTGTGAAGATCATGGTAAACCTTCAGCAGATCAGGGGACTGTGAGGACCATGGTAAAGTCTTCAGCAGATCAGGGGACTGTGAGGACCATGGTAAAGCCTTCAGCAGATCAGGGGACTGTGAGGGCCATGGGAAAACCTTCAGAAGAGGGGACTGTGAGGCCATGGGAAAACCTTCAGCAGATCAGGGGACTGTGAGGGCCATGGGAAAACCTTCAGAAGAGGGGACTGTGAGGACCATGGTAAAACCTTCAGCAGATCAGGGGTCTGTGAGGGGCGGGGCATGGGAAAGCCTTCAGAAGAGTGGACTGTGAGGACCATGGTAAAACCTTCAGCAGATCAGGGCACTGTTAGGACCATGGTAAAACCTTCACTAGATCAGGGCACTGTTAGGACCATGGTAAAACCTTCAGCAGATCAGGGGACTGTGAGGACCATGGTAAAGCCTTCAGCAGATCAGGGGACTGTGAGGACCATGGGAAGGGCCCATGGTAAAAACTTCAGCAGATCAGGGGACTGTGAGGATCATGGTAAAACCTTCAGCAGATCAGGGGACTGTGAGGACCATGGTAAAGCCTTCAGCAGATCAGGGGACTGTGAGGACCATGGTAAAACCTTCAGCAGATCAGGGGACTGTGAGGGCCATGGTAAAACTTCAGCAGATTCAGGGGACTGTGAGGATCATGGTAAAACCTTCAGCAGATCAGAGGACTGTGAGGACCATGGTGAAACCTTCAGCAGATCAGGGGACTGTGAGGACCATGGTAAAACCTTCAGCAGATCAGAGGACTGTGAGGACCATGGTGAAACCTTCAGCAGATCAGGGGACTGTGAGGATCATGGTAAAACCTTCAGCAGATCAGGGGACTGTGAGGACCATGGTAAAGCCTTCAGCAGATCAGGGGATTGTGAGGGCCATGGGAAAACCTTCAGAAGAGGGGACTGTGAGGCCATGGGAAAACCTTCAGCAGATCAGGGGACTGTGAGGGGCGGGGCATGGGAAAGCCTTCAGAAGAGTGGACTGTGAGGACCATGGTAAAACCTTCAGCAGATCAGGGCACTGTTAGGACCATGGTAAAACCTTCAGCAGATCAGGGGACTGTGAGGACCATGGTAAAGCCTTCAGCAGATCAGGGGACTGTGAGGGGCGGGGCATGGGAAAACCTTCAGAAGAGAGGACTGTGAGGGCCATGGAAAACCTTCAGAAGAGGGGACTGTGAGGACCATGGTAAAACCTTCAGCAGATCAGGGGACTGTGAGGGGCGGGGCATGGGAAAACCTTCAGAAGAGGGGACTGTGAGGGCCATGGGAAAACCTTCAGCAGATCAGGGGACTGTGAGGACTATGGTAAAACCTTCAGAAGATCTGGACTGTGAGGACCATGCGAAAACCCTCAGCAGATCAGGGGACAGTGAGGGCTAAGGGAAAACCTTCAGCAGATCAGGAGACAGTGAGGGCTATGGGAAAACCTTCAGCAGATCAGGGGATTGTGAGGGCTATGAGAAAACCTTCTGCAGAGCCGGGGACTGTGAGGACCATGGGAAAACCTTCAGCAGATCAGGGGACAGTGAGGGCTAAGGGAAAACCTTCAGCAGTTCAGGAGACAGTGAGGGGTATGGGAAAACCTTCAGCAGAGCAGGGGACTGTGATGACCATGGGAAAACCTTCAGCGGATCAGGGGACTGTGAGGACCATGGGAAAACCTTCAGCAGATCAGGGGACTGTGAGGACCATGGGAAAACCTTCAGCAGATCAGGGGACTGTGAGGGCCATGGGAAAACCTTCAGAAGAGGGGACTGTGAGGACCATGGTAAAACCTTCAGCAGATCAGGGGTCTGTGAGGGGCGGGGCATGGGAAAGCCTTCAGAAGAGTGGACTGTGAGGACCATGGTAAAACCTTTAGCAGATCAGGGCACTGTTAGGACCATGGTAAAACCTTCACTTGATCAGGGGACAGTGAGGACCATGGTAAAACCTTCAGCAGAGCAGGGACTGTGAGGACCATGGGAAAACCATCAGCAGATCAGGGCCACTGTTAGGACCATGGTAAAACCTTCAGCAGATCAGGGACTGTGAGGACCATGGTAAAGCCTTCAGCAGATCAGGGGACTGTGAGGGCCATGGAAAACCTTCAGAAGAGGGGACTGTGAGGACCATGGTAAAACCTTCAGCAGATCAGGGGACTGTGAGGGGCGGGGCATGGGAAAACCTTCAGAAGAGGGGACTGTGAGGGCCATGGGAAAACCTTCAGCAGATCAGGGGACTGTGAGGACTATGGTAAAACCTTCAGAAGATCGGGGACTGTGAGGACCATGCGAAAACCCTCAGCAGATCAGGGGACAGTGAGGGCTAAGGGAAAACCTTCAGCAGATCAGGAGACAGTGAGGGCTATGGGAAAACCTTCAGCAGATCAGGGGATTGTGAGGGCTATGAGAAAACCTTCTGCAGAAGCGGGGACTGTGAGGACCATGGGAAACCTTCAGCAGATCAGGGGACTGTGAGGACCATGGGAAAACCTTCAGCAGATCAGGGGACTGTGAGGACCATGGGAAAACCTTCAGCAGATCAGGGACTGTGAGGACCATGGTAAAGCCTTCAGCAGATCAGGGGACTGTGAGGACCATGGGAAAACCTTCAGCAGATCAGAGGACTGTGAGGACCATGGTAAAACCTTCAGCAGATCAGGGGACTTGAGGACCATGGTAAAACCTTCAGCAGATCAGAGGGACCTTGAGGACCATGGTAAAACCTTTCAGCAGATCAGGGGACTGTGAGGATCATGGTAAAACCTTCAGCAGATCAGGGGACTGTGAGGACCATGGTAAAATCTTCAGCAGATCAGGGGACTGTGAGGACCATGGGAAAACCATCAGCAGATCAGGGCACTGTTAGGACCATGGTAAAACCTTCAGCAGATCAGGGGACTGTGAGTACCATGGTAAAGCCTTCAGCAGATCAGGGGACTGTGAGGGCCATGGAAAACCTTCAGAAGAGGGGACTGTGAGGACCATGGTAAACCTTCAGCAGATCAGGGGACTGTGAGGGGCGGGGCATGGGAAAACCTTCAGAAGAGGGGACTGTGAGGGCCATGGGAAAACCTTCAGCAGATCAGGGGACTGTGAGGGCCATGGGAAAACCTTCAGCAGATCAGGGGACTGTGAGGGCCATGGAAAACCTTCAGAAGAGGGACTGTGAGGACCATGGTAAAGCCTTCAGCAGATCAGGGGACTGTGAGGGCCATGGAAAACCTTCAGAAGAGGGGACTGTGAGGACCATGGTAAAACCTTCAGCAGATCAGGGGACTGTGAGGGGCGGGGCATGGGAAAAACCTTCAGAAGAGGGGACTGTGAGGGCCATGGGAAAACCTTCAGCAGATCAGGGGACTGTGAGGGCCATGGGAAAACCTTCAGCAGATCAGGGGACTGTGAGGACCATGGGAAAACCTTCAGCAGATCAGGGGAATGTGTGGACCATGGGAAAACCTTCAGCAGATCAGGGGACTGTGAGGACCATGGGAAAACCTTCAGCAGATCAGAGGACTGTGAGGACTATGGTAAAACCTTTAGCAGATCAGGAGACTGTGAGGACCATGGGAAAACCTTCAGCAGATCAGGGGACTGTGAGGACCATGGGAAAACCTTCAGCAGATCAGAGGACTGTGAGGACTATGGTAAAACCTTTAGCAGATCAGGGGATTGTGAGAGCCATGGTAGAACCTTCAGCAGATCAGGGGACTGTGAGGACCGTGGTAAAACCTTCAGCAGATCAGGGGACTGAGGACCGTGGTAAAACCTTCAGCAGATCAGCGGACTATGAGGACCAACTACTACTTCTCCAGTCACTGTCTCACAAATTGTATAAACCAAAATAATCCACTGATATTGCCTAAAATGTTGGTTTGTGTTTCATCTTTAACGTTATGCCTTTTGGAGACCATTTCATCTTCAACTTGCTTAACTGTTCACAGTAACAGGAATTTTGGACAGGGGCGCCCAAACTTTTGCATGCCACTGTAAATCTAGCTGAGCAGCTGCAGCAATGAATGGGGAGATGTCTGGATCCATGTCCGGTACGGGGCTGGTTTGGACGGTCATGACTCTCCTCCAGCCACTACGTTCATGTCTGTCCTTACACTCACCACTTCATCCTTACATTCACCAGCCGGCACTTATGCTTTTCTTGGGTGTACTCTTATTTCTAGTCACCTCCCTACTTTCCTCAGTATCCCAGCCTCCACTGAATCCCCACTGTCCCCCATATTAGTATGACCACTCCAGCTGTCTGACCATTCTTTCCCCAGCCCAGCAGAGAAGTGACCCCAGTTCAGGAGTGGACAGGCCATGTACCCCACAGGGAACTTTCCTGGTGAGCCGATGCCCTGCCGAGCCCTCCTGACGGCCACTGGGAAGGTACATAATAATGTTAGTACCATCATGTACTTATGCAGATGCCCTCCGTCTGCTACACTGTGGTATTTAGTTTTGCTGGGGCGGTATTTTGTGCTGCCTACTTGTGGCCCTACCATCTGTCAATTTGGACTTTCCACTTGGGGCCACTTTAAAGGAAATGTGTCGCCAAAAATGTTATATGCCAGTTAAAACCAGGTAGTAACACATCTCCTTTTTTCTAATGTGTTTTTATTTTCTGATTCTAGATTTTTTTTTTCCTGAACATGATGATGGGGGCGGCCATCTTGTCTGAGCTGTTCTTAACAGCATTAAAAAAAAACATTGCTTTACGGCCGCCCCATGGGCCATAACACAATGGTTAGAAGGGACCTCATTGACTTCTATGGGAGAGTTTTCTAGCCATGCTCGGTGACCTGTGCAGACGTCATTGTGCAGGGAGGTGGAGTAGATAAGCTGTGATAGCATCTATTGTGAATGGTGGATCCTGTCTTGTCCATCCACAGAGGTGGTATCATTACAGGCAGGATTAGAATGATGTTACTGTAGTAAAGCGATCCGTAGAAAGAAGTGGCCCCAGTGCAAAAACTGCAGGATCTTTATTCTTTAATAAAGTTTTTCCAACATAATTATAACCATATGAAGCACATGTTCCAATATCTCAAATAATCACGGAAAAACAGAAACTATGTTATAATAATTAAATCCCTATATAATATTTCAATTCATGATTTATCATCTTACCAAAACCCATCAATACAAAAGAAACACAAAACTCACACAAAAGTGTATATATATATATATACACTCAGCGGCCACTTTATTAGGTACACCTGTCCAACTGCTCGTTAACACTTAATTTCTAATCAGCCAATCACATGGCGGCAACTCAGTGCATTTAGGCATGTAGACATGGTCAAGACAATCTCCTGCAGTTCAAACCGAGCATCAGTATGGGGAAGAAAGGTGATTTGAGTGCCTTTGAACGTGGCATGGTTGTTGGTGCCAGAAGGGCTGGTCTGAGTATTTCAGAAACTGCTGATCTACTGGGATTTTCACGCACAACCATCTCTAGGGTTTACAGAGAATGGTCCGAAAAAGAAAAAACATCCAGTGAGCGGCAGTTCTGTGGGCGGAAATGCCTTGTTGATGCCAGAGGTCAGAGGAGAATGGGCAGACTGGTTCGGGCTGATAGAAAGGCAACAGTGACTCAAATTGCCACCCGTTACAACCAAGGTAGGCAGAAGAGCATCTCTGAACGCACAGTACGTCGAACTTTGAGGCAGATGGGCTACAGCAGCAGAAGACCACACCGGGTGCCACTCCTTTCAGCTAAGAACAGGAAACTGAGGCTACAATTTGCACAAGCTCATCGAAATTGGACAGTAGAAGATTGGAAAAACGTTGCCTGGTCTGATGAGTCTCGATTTCTGCTGCGACATTCGGATGGTAGGGTCAGAATTTGGCGTCAACAACATGAAAGCATGGATCCATCCTGCCTTGTATCAACGGTTCAAGCTGGTGGTGGTGGTGTCATGGTGTGGGGAATATTTTCTTGGCACTCTTTGGGCCCCTTGGTACCAATTGAGCATCGTTGCAACTCCACAGCCTACCTGAGTATTGTTGCTGACCATGTCCATCCCTTTATGACCACAATGTACCCAACATCTAATGGCTACTTTCAGCAGGATAATGCGCCATGTCATAAAGCTGGAATCATCTCAGACTGGTTTCTTGAACATGACAATGAGTTCACTGTACTCAAATGGCCTCCACAGTCACCAGATCTCAATCCAATAGAGCATCTTTGGGATGTGGTGGAACGGGAGATTCGCATCATGGATGTGCAGCCGACAAATCTGCGGCAACTGTGTGATGCCATCATGTCAATATGGACCAAAATCTCTGAGGAATGCTTCCAGCACCTTGTTGTATCTATACCACGAAGAATTGAGGCAGTTCTGAAGGCAAAAGGGGGTTCAACCCGTTACTAGCATGGTGTACCTAATAAAGTGACCGGTGAGTGTATATATTTACATACAAGTATCCGAACCTCATCTATCCCTTTACCCATCACATTTCTCTTTCCCAGGGCTTCAATGGTCCACAGATGTCTTTATTGGAGAACCGATTTGCCTCAAATATTATTCAAATTGCTTCCAATCTTTATCAAACTTTTGAGACTGGATAGCCATCAATTTTTCCACAGCATAGATGTATCATAAAGATGAAATCAATTCCTCAAACTTTACATAAAAACCTTGCTTCCAAGTTTTAGCTATCAAAGTTCTTGTCACATGTATCATATGAGAAACTAGACGATGACTAGAAGCCGAAGGAAAGGCAAAGCTACGCAGGATCCGGCTCTATCTGGGATCCTAAAAGTCTTGAGGCAAAGGAAAAAGTCTTCTGCCAAACTTGTCTTGCAAAAGGGCAGCTCCACCACATGTGAAAGATTGTACCTCGCTGGCCACATCCCCTCTAACATAGATCGGACATTCCTTCTTCACTTTTAGCAATCTGTACTGGGGTGAGATACCAGCGAAGCACAATCCTCTGTGCCAGCTCCCACATTACTACTCCTTTCTTCCAATCGGAAATATCGAATATCCGCCCTAAATCTCTCTCCCAGCACCCACAATGTGAGAGCTTCGTAAACCCTGGTGTGGAGCATATAGATGCATAGAACATTGAAATGCCCCTAGGCTGTCTAATTGTATCCATGAAATAGTGCAGATGCCGGAGACCAGATGTCAGGCATAAGATATGTTGTACTCTCAGATACATAAACCACTCTGAGCCTAGCATCGGTCTCCGTCGTACAGGCGAGACACTCCACCAATTCCACATTTATACCGGATAGATAAATCCAGGGCCTTAATATGTAAGAACTTAAGAGGGAGCCGTTTCCAGCTCACTTCTGGACTATCAGATTGATTACTCGGATGGTTTATCCAGAATAGTTGACATAGTGACCTTTGCCCTGGCTATTTCACAAGGCGCTGACCCTAGTAAACTAAGGGAGCCGGCGCCTCTGCTGATTCAATCTCCAACCACTGTTTTGCTTGCATAGGTCCCCACTAGTCCTACTACTTGGGCCAATATGGTTGCATTCTAATAATGTTTAATATCTGGACCTCCTTGATGCCACGGTCAGGCACTGATTATATGCTGCAATCCTTTCTATATCGATCAGTTAATGGACAAACAATTGTGCGAAGCTTCTACAGTATATAGGTAATATAAACATTCTGACCATGACAACCCGTCCCAACCATGAAAGAGAAACTTACTGATCTCTCTTATAAGCAATTCATAATTGAGTCGATGAAGGTCTAAATGTTTTGCTGGTAATTGAGTACCTAAGTATTTTATACTGTCTTTGGCCCATTTATATGGAAATAGCTTCTGCAAACCCAATTGACTACGAGATGACACAGATAAGTTTGACCGTTGTGATTTACTACTATTTATTTTCTAATAGGAAACCTCTCCAAATTCTTCAAGAATACTCTGTATTCTAGGGATAGACTTCTCAGGTCGGGTTATAGCTAGAATGACATTGTCCGCATATAGCCCGATCTTATGTTTCTGTTTCCCAACCTGGATTCCATGCACCGAGCTCTCCTGCCTTATTTTCTCCACCCGGGGCTCCATTATTAAAGTAAATATAATAGGAGACCATCTATTATCCTAAACATAGAAGTATCCTGAAATAAATACACTGCAGAATGGCTATTTTCAGGAAGCCTGAGATCCCAAATTTATTCCACATGGCCGACAAGTATCTCCAGTGGACCCTGCTGAACGTCTTCTCCGCGTCCAAACTTCTATCACTATTAAGAAGCTAAATTGGACAAAAGATCTCAGGCATTGTTGAATCTTTGCCCTCCTTAGGTAATTCCTATGTGTCAGAGAAGGAAACACATCAGCTAGATGAGGGGACAATAACCCATCCGGTCCAGTGCCCTATGGCCTGCGCCACCTCACAGCATGGAAAGGCCCTTGACAATGGAACATATTGGCTCGGTTTCAGCTTTGCTAGTTTTATACTATCCAAAAAACTCTCAGTCTGTTCAGAAGAAGGTTGCTGAATAAAAGAGTCCGAAGCTAAATTATATAACTGGGCGTAATAGTTGGGAAATCTTTCCACAATACATTGTGGATTTACTATCTCGCCAACATCTTTATCTGTTAAATATCTAATCTGTGACTTAACTGGAAGACCTTTTAGCCTTTGAGCCAAGATTGACCCTGTCTTATTGTCATTCAAGTAGTAATCAAGCCTTGTCCTTCACAATGCGAGGTTGTGGTGGTGAGAATATCAATCACCGTGGGGCAAGTCTTATTCTGTATCAGATGAATCGGTTTTAATAATTTGTTGATCCTAGACCTTCTTCTCTTTTGTTCTGTAGCTCCATACTTTAAAAACAATCCCCTCATAAATGCCTTATGAGCATTGCACATTATACACGGATCGTCCACAGAAGAGACATTCAAGGCAAAAAACTGACGCAACCCCTCCCTAAAATATTCACCGTAACGCGGATGATACAAGAGAGACTCATTAAGTCTCCAAGATGAGTTACCTGGCGAAGAATCGCTGTTCTTATGGTCTGACCAGGTAATAGAGATGCAGGCACTTTATCCTTCACAAGGTATCTATAGACGAAGAACGTATCAGTCCTGGAATAACTCAAAACAGCATGTGAAAAAAAGTATAATCTCTCTCTGACCCATGAAAATATCGCCATGTATCCATCAAATCCTGATTTTGAAAATAGTCTGTCAAAGGCGTACGTCTTCCAGTGGTGTCCAACTGGTGTACGTCTTCCAGTTCTGCCAGTGGTGTCCAACTGGTGTACGTCTTCCAGTTCTGCCAGTGGTGTCCAACTGGTGTACGTCTTCCAGTTCTGCCAGTGGTGTCCAACTGGTGTACGTCTTCCAGTTCTGCCAGTGGTGTCCAACTGGTGTACGTCTTCCAGTTCTGCCAGTGGTGTCCAACTGGTGTACGTCTTCCAGTTCTCCCAGTGGTGTCCAACTGGTGTACGTCTTACAGTTCTCCTAGTGTTGTCCAACTGGTGTACGTCTTCCAGTTCTGCCAGTGGTGTCCAACTGGTGTACGTCTTCCAGTTCTGCCAGTGGTGTCCAACTGGTGTACGTCTTCCAGTTCTGCCAGTGGTGTCCAACTGGTGTACGTCTTACAGTTCTCCCAGTGTTGTCCAACTGGTGTACGTCTTCCAGTTCTGCCAGTGGTGTCCAACTGGTGTACGTCTTCCAGTTCTCCCAGTGGTGTCCAACTGGTGTACGTCTTCCAGTTCTGCCAGTGGTGTCCAACTGGTGTACGTCTTCCAGTTCTGCCAGTGGTGTCCAACTGGTGTACGTCTTACAGTTCTCCCAGTGGTGTCCAACTGGTGTACGTCTTACAGTTCTCCCAGTGTTGTCCAACTTGTGTACGTCTTCCAGTTCTGCCAGTGGTGTCCAACTGGTGTACGTCTTCCAGTTCTCCCAGTGGTGTCCAACTGGAGTACGTCTTCCAGTTCTCCCAGTGTTGTCCAACTGGTGTACGTCTTCCAGTTCTGCCAGTGGTGTCCAACTGGTGTACGTCTTCCAGTTCTGCCAGTGGTGTCTAGTCCAGAATGGTATTAAAGTTTCCTCCTATTATTTAGGTACCAAATGTTTCCTTATGATATGCCCCCATATGCCCTTATGATCTCCCATCTGGGTCTGACACCACCGAGCAGAATACACCCTTCTTTTTATGTCCAGCACATGCAGCGTAGATGTTTGCATGTCGCCGTCTTTCCAGACGCAAAATGTGTCTCCTGCACAAATAAGATATGGCACTTCTGCTCGGTGCCTCACGCCACAACATGTTTCCTCTAAAGGGGCCTTTCAAGCCCTTAACATTCAAAGATAGCAAGTCAAGAGTCATACTGCAAGTAATAAAATAGCGTTGTTAGGCTGCTCATCTACAGAAGCTTGAGAGGTGTCCATATATCTAATGGTTCCTCCCACATCTCCACTTCTAGTCATTCAATAATAACAAGACCATACAGCGGACATTCATCTCCTGTTACCATAAAGAAAAGGAAAGAGAAAGACATATTGGAAAGGAGACGACGACACTCAGTCCTGATTAGCAGGATTTCTTCTCCCACTTAAACCCTCCACCAAGGACATTTATGATGTAAGAGCCTCTGGCGTTGAGACGGCACATGTGGAATGTCCATATGTAATCATTCTGTAGGGAACCCCCATCCGTATTTCCCTTTATTTCCTCGGAGTGCCGTTGTGATTGCAGTGTGGTTCCGGATCGGTCCATATAAACAGAATTGTCTGCATCATGGCGAGTACATCTACCCTAATCTATGTGCGCGATCAATCACCAAATCCACATGAGATGAGGAGGGTAGTGTTTTTTTGTTTGTTTGTTTTTTGCAAAGATCTTGTAAATAAGGAATTAAAGGGTTCTTCCCACCTCACACATGTAGTTTGTACAGTTAGATATAGCCGTACCAGTATTATTACTAATAGAATGTATTTATATAAAATGTACCATTTAGAAGATTTCCCTATTTGTATATCCATTGTCCACACACATCAGTCAGGCCGTTGCCCCTAGTTACGACCACCGCGGCCATGTAGTAGTGGTGGTCAGCTTGCTCCTTTTCAAACCCGCTCTGAGGTAACTGCTGTATTGTGAGCGCACATTACATGAGCATGCGGAGACACATCTTAGGGGACTTTCGCATCAGCCTTTAGGACGCTACCAGTCCTATACACAATGGTCAGGATCCGTCCAAAACGCAGACTTTATAAACGGATCCTGATCCATAGAGATGAACTGATCTTGGAACAGAATCCGCTTCTCTGCGTTTTGGAAGCGCAGACAAAAATACTACAACCCTAAGATGTGTCTCCGCATGGTCATGTAATGTACGCTCACAATACAGCAGTTACCTCAGAGCAAGCCGGCCACCACTACTACATGGCCGCGGTGGTCATAACTAGGGGCAACGGCCTGACTGATGTGTGTGGACAATGGATATACAAATAGGGAAATCTTCTAAACGGTACATTTTATATAAATACATTCTATTAGTAATAATACTGGTATGGCTATATCTAACTGTACAGACTACATGTGTGAGATGGGAATACCCCTTTAAGTCTGGAGGTTGCACATTTTCCATCTCGACCCGTCCTCAATATCTATGACTTTGGCCTTCAGTTGCCTCAGCAGTATGTTCTGATAACTTGGTTACCATATAAGTTCTGCCCCCCCCCCCCCCCCAATTCCTCGATATTCACCCACAAGCTTTAAATCCTCTTTTATAGAGTTGTGACGAGTTAGTGACTATTTCTTCAGATCCAGGCATAGACTCCAGATTGTCCAGATTAGAAGCTGTGCTGTAGATCCCCATATACTCGCAGTCAGGGGCGTACATAAAAAGTGGCGGCTGTGTGAGGACTGAGCATAGGAACGTGATCCTGATTGCTAGATACTCCATTATCCCTATCGGATTACTCCGCTGAGGAAGAACCACCTCGACCGAAACGTCTGGTGAATCATTTAAAGGGATTACCATTATCCTAATTACTGGATCAGAATTGTTGATGTCAAAATTGTAATAAACTGTATCACATTTCATAATTAAGTGCAGCAATCTATTTGTTTTTTGCACATTGTGACTTTTCTGTCACTTTTCGCTTGCACCAGTATTTTTTGGAGAGTGCAGACCCCAACTATATCTATTTACATTGAGCATAGGAACGGGCAGGGCCAATTCTAGCGCTTTTACTCCTTAAAAAAAAAAAAAAATTAAAATGCCCCCCCCCATTAAAAAATTGGTATGAAAGCCAAGTAGACTGTCCTGCCAAATCTGGGGCGGTACAAGTACAGATAATGTAGTAGACGTCACCTGCAGTCCTATGTAACACCACAGATAACACAGTGATAACTCTCTGAGTACAGATAATGTAGTAGATGTCACCTGCAGTCCTATGTAACACCACAGATAACACAGTGATAACTCTCTGAGTACAGATAATGTAGTAGATGTCACCTGCAGTCCTATGTAACACCACAGATAACACAGTGATAACTCTCTGAGTACAGATAATGTAGTAGATGTCACCTGCAGTCCTATGTAACACCACAGATAACACAGAGATAACTGTCTGAGTACAGATAATGTAGTAGATGTCACCTGCAGTCCTATGTAACACCACAGATAACACAGTGATAACTCTCTGAGTACAGATAATGTAGTAGATGTCACCTGCAGTCCTATGTAACACCACAGATAACACAGTGATATCTCTCTGAGTACAGATAATGTAGTAGATGTCACCTGTAGTCCTATGTAACCGTACATCTAACAGAGTGATGGCTATCTGAGTACAGATAATGTGGTAGTGTTAACTGCAGTCCTATGTAACACCACAGATAACACTAGTGTAGATGATGTGGTAGTGTCACCTGCAGTCCTATGTAAAACCACAGATTACACAGGGGGACAGGAAGACCTACGGGTTGGGGGGGGGCAGGGTTAGGGGACTGAGCATAAGAATGGAACACAAATGGGCCGCCGTTCCCCCCCAGTGCCCATTTTAACTAGTTAACTATGCACAAACTGGCTGAATGTTGTGCAAATAATATGCAGGGGGCGGGGCCTTCCATGCGCTGCGGGTCCCATAGCAGCTGCGTGGTCTGCCTATATTGGCAGTACTCCACTGCTCACAATCATATTGGTGAAGTCCGCCCCTATTATCTGGGAGTGTAGAGATTAAGAGCTTACTGGAATACTTCCATTATCATGGGCTGCGGCCTACCACGTAGCCTCCCGCTGCTTCGCCTGCAGTTCACCCAGGCACAGAAAGGAACCTGGGACGACTCGCTTTCACCTATCAGCTGGCTATTCGATGAATCAAAATCGCCAATCTGACATCTCTCCAGTTTCTCAAGGTCCACAAGTGTCCCATCAGAACAGGCATCCACGCCAGACACCGAGCTTTCCAAAGGGGTCCCACCACAGCACTCACCACCATGACCACGTGACTCCACTACCTGAGCACTGCCATTGCTAACCGGAACCAACTCCTGCCGAGGCGAGACAAAGAAGTCTGTACCTTTTTTTCTCCCCCGTAGGTCCCATCCTTTTAACCATCTCTCCCTTATCTCCAAGAGCTTACAGCCAGTATTCCGTATCACAGGGGACTTGACCGATGGCCGTAGCCAAATAAAGTATACCGTAGGCTGTAGCTTGCCTTTTGCATATGGAACAGGAACACGCCGGAGCTCACAAGGACGTGACTATCTCGCACCACAACCAGGCCCCCCCCAAAAAAAAAAATTGGTTTAAATATAAAAATTGATATGAAAAAATTAAAATATCATCAAAAATTATTAAAAAATATGTTAAACTTAAAAAAGTGATTTTAACAGCCGGCCGTTGTTATGCCAGCGAGTGTGGCCTGGTCTTCACTGGAGCCTCTGATGGTGAGGATAAGGTAGGTCACAAGGTGCCACTCCAGAGCAGTCCTGAGTCAGAGGCAGCTGACCAGGGAGTCATAGATACCGGTGCAAGCACCGAGGGGAAAGACATGGGCAGGAAGTCAGGGCAGGCAGCGAGCACAGAAAAACACCTTCACACCAGGAACTAGACTAGCTAGTGACCAAGATTGCTCAGGCATCTTCCTGATGCAGGTAGCGCCTTTAAATACTTTCTGCAATCCAGGAGGGGAGATAGAGGGCGTGTACCTGCTGCCTCACAAGGGAGGAGAGACACGCCCTAACAAACAGAACAGGACTCTGAGCAGGAAGGGAGCTCTAGCACAGAACAGTTGTCTACCCTGTCCACAATATGCCCAAGCACCCTGAAGACAACACACTGTCCGACATTCACAGTTTTGGTGACAGATGACCTTGTCTGTCTACCTACCTGTCCCCTACCACCAGCATCTATCTGATCTTTGCTTTACTACTACTCCCATCATTTCTACTGCATCCTCCTTGTTGCTGTGGAGCAGAACCTACTGAAATGTTGTTGGCCCTGGGCTTGTATCCCAGTCAGACATATTTACTAGGGTGTTCCAGCTCAGGACTAGCCTCTTTTACTCCTACCCCGTCGTCTTCTACCCAGCTACTTACCTCTGTATCCTGATCTTGCCCACTTACATGTCATCATTAGTTTTTGTACTGCATTGGGGCTCTACAAGACAATCCTCCTTGGATGAAGGCAGACGACGAAGGGTTCTTTAGAATTATCCCATTATCCCCTTCTCCCATGTATGTTTGGAGTGAGTACTCTACCTGCACTTTTCTGTTTGTACCTTTCTTTATGTTGATCTCGAGATGTCAGCTGTACCAGGAAAGTTGGGATTGAGTGTCCCCCACAAAAGGGGTTGTTAAGGGCGACCATTGGAGGCAAGAGTATATCTCCACCCCCCCTTCTCCCCTGAGGAAGAAGTTAAAGCAGATTTTCTGGAGGGAAGAGCAACTCCATGACTGGGGTTTCTATGTGGATGACTGGATTAGCTTGAGATTTAGCCGGTGAGGAGCAGGACATTATTTAGGCCCTGATCGCTAACCCTAGAAGTGAAGGAGCTGAGAGAAGTCTCTAATCTATAGACAGATCTACAGGAGGTCATGTATTCAGTCACTATGTGCTTGTGACTCCACAGATGGATCCAGGAGGAGAAATCCCCCCGAGAGATGTCCCCGTCCTCTGTATTCCCAGGACTGTCCAGAGGAGAAGCTCCCAGAGAACCATCAGGTAGATGGAGCTGACGTCTCCCCAGAATCTGATCAGAAAGGGATTGAACCAAAGATCATTTTACATTTCTCTTCAGGATGAAAATCTGATGGATATTAAGGTTGAGGTTATAGATGAAGAAGAAGAGACGGATTTATGGGGCGATCAGCAGTGTAAGGAGGGGGCTGTCATGTGTCACCTGGATACCACTCCCCTCATCTCATCATGTAATAATCTCTCCTGTCCTGTGTGTTTCCTACAGATGGACTCATAGAAGGAAATCCCCCCGAGAGATGTCCCCGTCCTCTGTATTCCCAGGACTGTCCAGAGGAGAAGCTCCCAGAGAACCATCAGGTAGATGGAGCTGAGCCCTATACACATCTATATAGGGGGGTCATAGATTGTGGGGGTCTCTTATGTGGATCTGTTAGATTTCCCACCTGTCTGCTGTATTGTACTGAATTGTTACAGATGACAAATCAGGGGGAAGATCTGACTGATATTAAAGTGGAGGATGAAGAAGAGCGGATGATGGGCGATCCCCCGTGTAAGAGTGAGGTGGAGGAGGACATTCCAGTCCATGTGACCACAGGTATGGAATCATGAATGGAGGAAGGGAATTGGGAGGTTTCTTCAGGTGAGGCTCCACCTTAGAGCTGCAGTAAAGTAGCACTCCGGGCAGTGACCCCTGTGTTATGTACAGGAGCGGAGGGAGCGGTGACTGCACATAGACATCCTCTCCAGGATCTTCTCTCCGTCCTCTCCAGGATCTTCTCTCCGTCCTCTCCAGGATCTTCTCTCCATCCTCTCATGGTCCAGGCTTAAACCTTTAAAAGTTATACTGAAATTGGAAACATTTTTCAGAAATGTTTTGTTTTCTTGTAGATTTTGAATTTACGCTGTGGTTGGTGCACAACTCTGCTGCCTTTAGAGCCTTTTAACCCCTTAGAGACATAACTAATTTTTGCCTTAAGGACCAGTGAAATTTTTCCCCTCAGCGTTCTACCTTTTTTAGCCATGTTGCTGTATGAGACTTTGAATTTTGTAAGTTGGGCTGTAACTTTTTGGGGTTTTTTTAGGAATAATTTTGGGATACATAAAATGTATTAAATAATGTCATATTTCTGTTGAGAATGTAGAATGTGAAGAGTTGGAGCTACTCCTGAGGATGCAGATCCAGTCCAGGGGTCCAGACCATGTTCCACCAGTTGAGTAGCCCTGCTATATGGGAGAACATAAAAGCTAGTGTGAAAGTAGCCTTAGCTCTTAGCTGCTTCTCTAATTGGTGCTCTCCTTACCCAAGTGGACGACCATGTCTTGGTAGGTTTGTGGTTCTTCCATACTCCTTCCATTCTCGGATGATGGATTAGACAGTGCTCTGTGAGATGTTCAGAACTTGGGATATTTTTATAACCTAACCCTGCTTTACAGTTCTCTACAACTTTCTCCCTGACCTGTCTGGCGTGTTCCTTGGTTTTCATGATGATGTTTGGTCACTAATGTTCTCTAACAAACCTCTGAGGCCTTCACAGAACATCTGGAGTTATACTGAGAAGATATTACACACAGGGGGACTCTATTACTAAGGAGGTGACTTCTGAGGGTAATTGGTCACACTGGATTTTGAGGGGGGATCAGAATACAGCGGCTGAATACTAATGCACGCCACACTTTCCAGATTTTTCCTTATTAAATATTGTGCAAACCTTGCATTTTCTTCTCACTTCATAGATACTTGCTGCTTTGTTTTGGTCTATCTATATACATTGATGTTTGTGGGTGTAACATGTAACATAGTAGGCACACCCAAATCTGGATGAAATTCTCAGACTCCACTAATATCCTAGCGGGGCCCTATAATAAAGCAGGTTGTATCCTATAGGTAATAATAATATAAAAGAGACACAAGTCCTGTCACCCTTTATAGTAGCTGTCCCAAGAGGTTAGTCCCATATTGGTATTAGATCAGTAATGTGTCTGTATCGTATATATCAGTTTAAACATGTCGCTCTGCAGAGCGTCTCACCGTCTCCACCTGTATGAACTGAGAGCAGATACAGGTGCGCAGTGCAGGTAAGGTATAACCCTGCAGTAATCCGTGGGGCCGGAGTGTCTCTCTCACTCTCGTAGTCTGGTCGCTGCTCGTTCGCTGATTGCATTCTGCTATTTGGGGATGGCGGTTAGGTTGTGGTTACTACGCCAGATGCGAAGTTAACAGTGCCACTGAGGAAGAAGTTTGTGGGAGGTGAAGCGACCAAAAATCGGTGAATCGTCCGTTTGTTTTTTTTTTTCAGTTTTGTGTGGAATTAATAATTTTATATTTTAATAGTATAGACGTTTTAGCACGTGGCGATATCAATTATGTTCATTTTTAATTGTTTATGTATTTTAATTATAGGGAAATTGGGGTAATTTGAATGTTTTTTTTTTTTTTTTTTGAATTTTGATAAACTTTTTTTTTATATTACACTTTTTAATAGTTCCCCTAGGCAACTTGCACAAGCAGTCATTAGATTTTTTTCTCTCATAGACTCCAATGCTGCAGCCTCGGATCATTCCGGAGGACCGAGGCTGCCGCACACACATCCAGATTCCCCGATACTCGCTAGTGGAATCCGGTGCACAGTTGGGAGTGCACACTCCAGTTTTTTAATCTCACAGATGCTGTGGTGACGTTTGACCACGGCATCTAAGCGGTTAAATGTGTGTTCAATCAGCGTCTGCTGTGTGTGCGAGCAGATGCCATGTTTAAAAACTCAATCGGGAAAACTCAGTCGGGAACAGGTTAAAAAGTCAGATTTCTGGCTCTCTATGAGGCAGAAACTCAAATCCACATCCGCCAGACGTCAGCTATAACTTGCGTCCTGTCCCTTTTCACGAGACATAAGAAAAGTGACAAGAAGCTCAGAAGGCCTGAAATACAAGGAGGGGTGGCTTGGCAGCCGAGGCAGATGGCCGGCAACTTCCCAAAGCTCTCAGCCCTCAGAATCGGCCGCAATCGAAGCAAACTCTCCTCTCCTAACCTCGTGATGGCTTGGGGGGAAAAGAATCTCCTTCCCCAGCATCCCTGCCTGAATCTCCTCGGCATGGCGCCTTCTCCAGCCTCGTCCTCGCCTACAGCAGACCGGGACCAACCCGCAGATGCAAATCCACACTGAACATCCCAGATTACACCAGAGGGGACCCACTGCTCTTTGAGGTGAGACTCACCAAAACAAGCCACGCTAGGCGATAGCACCACAGGCCGCTCTCTCACTTGGCAGCAAAGAGGAGGCCTCGGCTACAAGAACCACATAACTCTCCTCAGGCAGTGGGTGAACTGCCCCCAGTTCCTGATACCCTACGTACCATTCCAAACTTGGATCAATTTAATACGTCTGACCAACCAGCCTCAGGGACCTTACTTAAAGAGATGTTACTGGAGGTCAGCAAATTCCTGCAATCTTCTATCCAGGGGCTCATTCCCAGAGTCTCACATGTAGAAACTAATATGGGAGACCTTGCGTCTTCCCACAACAACCTGGTAGGCGCCCATAATGAGCAGCCCAAAGAGGTGGAAAAACTGCAGGCTAAAATAAATTGGACCTTGGAGATTGGTCCTGTAGGAATAATATTAGGTTCTGGGGAATTCCTGAGGACATTACTAATATGGAGCTGAAACGCTATGTGGGCTCTCTTTTCCAAGCTATTCTGCCTTCCCTCTCAGCCCAAGACGTGGTGATAGACTGGGTCCATAGGGTGCTAAAACCGAGCCATCTCTCTGCCACTGCCTCCAGGGACATCCTAGCACCAATCCATTATTATGATATGAAAGAAATGCTACTGCCAGAAAGAGAGCGGTTTTACCCTCACCATTTCAAGTCAAGCTGTACGCAGACCTCACAGCGGTCACCTTCAGACAACACAGACAACTTGCTCCAGTCACTCTTGGGATTCCTGGTCAAACTTTTGATCTCCAAATAAAGATCCTACTACATCATTAAAACCGTGGAAGAAGGCAAATCCCTCCTATCCTCTGGGAACATCGACATCTCGGACTACAGCAAAGAACGGGCTCCAACTCTGAACCGTGTGGAGAAGGATTGGCACACAGTGGAACCCAGGAGAGGAACCAAGCACTGAGGACTGATCGTCACCGACTTTGGTGCTCATGACAACCACTCTATGAACCTTGGCACCACAGTATGGACTTCTCCCACTCATCTGCAGTGGTCCTTGATGCTACTTCTGTTTTCTTTCCCAGTTTTCTGTTTCTGCTTACTTACTTGAACTCCTGCACTCTCTGAGGACTTTGGCATTTCAGAGACACTCCTCTACGTTTGACTGCATATCCTGCTCAGGGTATTGGGTGGGGCGGGGGCCCTATGGGTGGGCCTTTGGTTTGGGGCCCTCCATCTTGGGCCACGGAGAGGGCTCATCCCATGGTTATTAGAATAGTCTCCATTAATGTTAGGGTCCTGTATGTGTATAACACCCCATCCTCAGACTTTAACATAACAAATGGCTGCCGCCGGGGCTGTCCGCAGTCCCCCCCCCCATATTCATACTCTCTATAGAACACCTAGCACAAGCCATCAGGTTCAAGGAATCACTATAGGAGGAAGGTCCCACAAAGTATCCTTATGCACAGATGATGTCATCTTAACTTTCAGCTCATAATTCATCTATTTAGTTCCTTCTCCTGTACAATACCTGGGTACGCAGGTCCCTAACCAGATAAACATCTATAACACCTTAATTACCTCCCACTGCTTGAAGTAGTGGAGAAAGATTTAAACCAACACAACAAAGATGAGATCTCAGGGGTAGGCCGCATAGCAGCTTTATAAATGCTAACTTTCCCAAAGATCCTATACTTATTTAGGACAGTGCCTATCCTACTACCGGCCCCGGAAACTCCTCCACACATTTCTCTGGACCCCTTGATGTCCACGCATAGCCCACAAGATACTCGCCAAACACAAAACTGCTGGAGGATTCAGTCTTCCTAATATTTCTGACTACTACTTCTCTACCCACATGAGCTTTTTGAGGGAGTGGTGGGAGGGAGATAGGAACCACCATTGGATTCACATTGAATCCTTGGCAACTCCAGGAGGAAAACTAAAGGCTCTGTTAGTGGCGTCTCTTGACCCCTCTCTCCCGGTTAGCTCTTTGCCATACTTTATATCCAGCTCGATAACCCAGTGGAGACTTTTTCATTCAAGAACAGCCAAGTCCCCCATCGCTCTACACTCCCGAGCCCCCCTTGAGACTCTACAGTTTTATATTCCTGGAATGGATCTACAACTCTGGTTTTCCAGTGGCTTCTCCACTGTATATTCCCTCTATTCCCTCTTTAATTCCCAACTGTGCCAATTTTCAACCCTCCATGAGAAATTCCCCATCCCACATAGAGAGTTCTACAAATACCTTACATCTACTCCAGTCCACAGACCCCCTTACAGTACTAGAGATTTTTGAGCTTTGGGACACAAAAACGTCATGCCCTAGGAGCCTAAAACCGCTAAACTCACTTTTAGACTCAAAAAATGTCTTTCTTAAATCAAGTCCATACTTAGCATGGGAAAGGGAATTGGGAGAAGTTTTCTCCATGAAAAGTTGGGCCTCCTCCTGAACATTCGGGGCCGGAGGGAGGTGTGGTGTAAAACGCAGTGTTATTTGGTATTCATGGTTTCATCATATTTTCATTTGATTTGATTTGTGGAATTTTTAATATAAAATGCTGGCCTGGCTTTATATTTCAAGAGGTGTAATGAAGAAGAAAATAACCATGAACATCTGCTGCCCCTGAGAGAACACTGTATAGCGTATTAGCCGTTCTCACTATCACTGCAGCCTGGGACGGTATTACTAGAGACAAGAGGAACAGAAATGGAAACTTCCCCGGTGTCTGTGATCGGGATCACGGCTGTGCTGCCAATAAACCGGTCTCATTAGGGGGATCAGATGGATGAGCGATCATCTTCTCACTGCTTATCTGGGATAAATGTGACATATAGCGCAAGCGGATTTGTTGCAGGAGCAGATTCCATAAAAAACATACAAGATGGATTATTGTAGCAAGCTGCGCTTTTTGTCTGGTGAAATGCTGGTATTTCTAATGGAAACTAGATCCCATTATAGTTGCTGCAGTCAAGTGGCGACCATTTTATGGAAATGCCACCACCTTTTTTTTATTTGTTCTGCAGAACAGCAGAAGTAAAAATACAAATGTAAAGTCCTAGCCTTACTTTTCCCCTAGAACAGGTGGATCGGCGGTCATTGAGGGGTTAAACCATCAGGAATCGGTGCCAGTCAATCACTAACTGCCTTTATCTGCTGTTCCCAGCAAGTAGCATTTAGTGGTCGACCCCTAGAAAGTAATGCCTTGATGGCATGGAAGGGCCAAATGTGTTTCAGATTGTTAAATGTTATCTGGTCTAGGTTTGTATCATAGAAGATTGTAGAGCAGAATCCTGGACTTTATCATTGATCCGATATTAGTGTTCTGCAAAGCTTCATAAGGCTGGAGTCACACTAAAAGGAATGTTCTATGGTATGAACTCGTTGTTTCAAGAAAAATCACAGAATCTTTTTTTTTTTAATCCTAACAGGAAATCCCAGGAAGAAGTCTGAGGGAACCTTCGTGTTGTCACTAGACTATAAAGAAGATGATGAAGATATCATGCTGCGCTCTTCAGGAGGAAACTTCATCACCTGTAATGTACACCGAGAACCTCACAGTACAGATCTATCATATAATCATCCTAATCATGGGAAACCTTCTCCTTATGGATCACAGGTTACTACCACAAGTCTAGATCTATCATATGATCCACCAAATCATGAGGAACCTTCTCCTGACCAATCACAGAATATCACAAGTACTGGGCAAACAAATGGTAAAAGATCTGAATATGGCGAATATGGAAAACAGTTACTATACAGCTCAGTCCTTTTTACTCATGGAACAGTTCACACAGAGGAGAAGCCATATTCATGTTCCGAATGTGGGAAACGTTTTACATCAAAATCACATCTTCTTAGACATGAGAGAATTCACACAGGAGAGAAACCATTCCCATGTTCTGAATGTGGAAAATATTTTATTACTAAAGCCAAAGTTAGGGATCATCAGAGAATTCACACAGGAGAGAAACCATTTACCTGTTCTGAATGTGGGAAATGTTTTACACAAAAATCACATCTTATTATACATAAGAGAAGTCACACAGGAGAGAAGCCATATTCATGTTCAGAGTGTGGGAAATGTTTTATGAATACGTCAAGTCTTGTTATCCATGAAAGAAGTCACACAGGAGAGAAGCCTTATTCATGTTCACTATGTGGCAAATGTTTTACAGGTAAATCACATCTTGTTAGACATGAGAGAAGTCACACAGGAGAGAAGCCATATTCATGTTCACTGTGTGGAAAGTGCTTTACAGATAAATCGAGTCTTGTTATACATAAAAGAAGTCACACAGGAGAGAAGCCATATTCATGTTCAGAATGTGAAAAATGTTTTACACATAAATCACATCTTGTTAGACATGAGAGAAGTCACACAGGGGAGAAGCCGTATTCATGTTTACAATGTGGGAAATGTTTTACAAATAAATCACATCTTGTTAGACATAAGAGAAGTCACACAGGCGAGAAGCCATATTCATGTTCAGTATGTGGGAAGTGCTTCACAGATAAATCGAGTCTTGTTACACATGAGCGAATTCACACAGGAGAGAAGCCATATTCATGTTCAGTATGTGGGAAGTGCTTCACAGATAAATCAAGTCTTGTTGTACATAAGAGAATTCACACAGGAGAGAAGCCATATTCATGTTCAGAATGTGGAAAATGTTTTATAACTAAAGCTAAACTTAGGGATCATCAGAGAAGTCACACAGGGGAGAAGCTTTCTTGATGTTCTGTGAAACATTTCCACATACAAAGTAATTTTGAGAATTCACATTGAGAAGAACCAATACTTGTATTTTCATTATAGTAAATGTTGTAAGAGCAAACATGAAGAGCCGTGTTTCCTGTCAGTGTCCTCATGAACCTTGCCTATTACTGTACATTCACCTACAGTACAGGAGAATCCAGAGTGACATAGTGGAAATGGAAGGATACCACATGGCAACTTGTATTTCTATTTTTGTGAACATAATATATTAGACACAGCTGTGTATGTAAGCTTATTTTTTTCAGACAATGCTCCAGGAACAAAGTGTGAAATGGTCCCAGCAAATCACAGATGCCCATCTGTAAACAATACTGTTTGAGGTTCTTGCTTCACATCTGTACAGAATAATTTCCTGGTGCACTTGACGAGACACCACTCTGGTTCCCCCATCCCCCGCTGTGTCTATGGCATCTCTTGCTACATCTTTCCTTTATGCTTTTATCTGTTTTTGTTCTTCTCCCAGATTTCATTTTGTTAAATGTGTAACTTTTTATCAAGTTTTAAAGCAGTGTACTGAGTGATATAGTTGTAGTACATCAACACCATCTATAATAATAAAGGTTATGTACTGCAAATCGAAATTTTAAAAGGTTTACCATTGAGCACACAGAATGTAAGGTTCGTGTGCACAATGACCAGAAGAGAAGACAAGAATATTAAGAACAGGAGTCATCTACGGAAGAACTCACAGATTTTATTATGGTGGTCCTCGTTTGTAATCTACATGGAAGATATGGTACCACAGAGAATCTTCTTAATAACGAACTCCATTCCCAGCTGCTGCATGCTGTGACCTGGAGTCTGACCACCAGAATCCTACAGGGCCTGCTGTGTCAGCTAGAAGGGCCCCAAGTCTTGCAAGTCTATGAAATGTGAGTCTAATAAGCTTGACAGAGAGACTATGCACAGAGG
Organism: Rhinella marina; assembly: GCA_900303285.1. NCBI lineage: Eukaryota > Metazoa > Chordata > Amphibia > Anura > Bufonidae > Rhinella > Rhinella marina. Next base: position 11,867 of record ONZH01001851.1, on the reverse strand, counting down.
CTGATGCTAAATTCAGGAAGACATGACCATTCCTCTGTAAAGCATTTCTCTATTGTTACATGAAACCACCATTTGCACCGTTCTGTAGAAAAGGTTAACCAAACTTCACTGTCACAACCCCATGACAGGTATCCTTATACACTCATTAATTGGAAAAAAAATAATGCATCCAATGTCGGATTGTTGTGGTCTGATTAGACATTGGGTCTTGCCACAAGTAGGCATAAAAATGCTTCCCCTGCTGCTCAATAAAAAGGCTCTCAGAGGCTACTTTTGGAAAGTGTACCTCTTGGTGAGAGATTGGTGACTGCTAGACATACCTCTAAAACATGCTCAATTTTGCTCAATTGAAAGACTTTGAGAGGGAGCAGGAGACCCTCCGTATGGACATATATGTCTCTATGTAATCTCCGTCATGTCCGGTCCTCACAGTAATAGGTAAATGTGCAGTTCTGCTTTACACTGATGTGATGGATGTAATGCTCCTGATTATGTCTGCTGATAATAAACTACTACATGACATTGTTCTCCAGAGAAAGACACCTGGAGACAATGTATCTGTGTCCATAGGATGTCATACTGGAGAAGACCAGTTCATACTGGTATAGTACTGGGGCAGGAGACCTCCGTATGGACATATAAGAGACACCTGGAGACATTGTATCTGTGTACATAGGATATCATACTGGAGAAGACCAGTTCATACTGGTACAGTACTGGGCAGGAGACCTCCGTATGGACATATAAGAGACACCTGGAGACAATGTATCTGTGTCCATAGGATGTCATACTGGAGAAGACCAGTTCATACTGGTATAGTACTGGGGCAGGAGACCTCCGTATGGACATATAAGAGACACCTGGAGACATTGTATCTGTGTCCATAGGATGTCATACTGGAAAAGACCAGTTCATACTGGTATAGTACTGGGGCAGGAGACCTCCATATGGACATATAAGAGACACCTGGAGACATTGTATCTGTGTCCATAGGATGTCATACTGGAGAAGACCAGTTCATACTGGTATTGTACTAGGCAGGAGACCTCCGTATGGACATATAAGAGACACCTGGAGACATTGTATCTGTGTCCATAGGATGTCATACTGGAGAAGACCAGTTCATACTGGTATAGTACTGGGGCAGGAGACCTCCGTATGGACATATAAGAGACACCAGGAGACATTGTATCTGTGTCCATAGGATGTCATACTGGAGAAGACCAGTTCATACTGGTATAGTACTGGGGCAGGAGACCTCCGTATGGACATATAAGAGACACCTGGAGACAATGTATCTGTGTCCATAGGATGTCATACTGGAGAAGACCAGTTCATACTGGTATAGTACTGGGGCAGGAGACCTCCGTATGGACATATAAGACAAACCTGGACACATTGTATCTGTGTCCATAGGATGTCATACTGGAGAAGACCAGTGCATACTGGTATAGTACTGGGGCAGGAGACCTCCGTATGGACATATAAGAGACACCTGGAGACATTGTATCTGTGTCCATAGGATGTCATACTGGAAAAGACCAGTTCATACTGGTATAGTACTGGGCAGGAGACCTCCGTATGGACATATAAGAGACACCTGGAGACATTGTATCTGTGTCCATAGGATGTCATACTGGAGAAGACCAGTTCATACTGGTATAGTACTGGGGCAGGAGACCTCCGTATGGACATATAAGAGACACCTGCAGACATTGTATCTGTGTCCATAGGATATCATACTGGAGAAGACCAGTTCATACTGGTATAGTACTGGGCAGGAGACCTCCGTATGGACATATAAGAGACACCTGGAGACATTGTATCTGTGTCCATAGGATGTCATACTGGAAAAGACCAGTTCATACTGGTATAGTACTGGGCAGGAGACCTCCATATGGACATATAAGAGACGTCTGGAGACATTGTATCTGTGTCCATAGGATGTCATACTGGAGAAGACCAGTTCATACTGGTATAGTACTGGGCAGGAGAACCTCCGTATGGACATATGAGACACCTGGAGACATTGTATCTGTGTCTATAGGATGTCATACTGGAGAAGACCAGTTCATACTGGTATAGTACTGGGCAGGAGACCTCCATATGGACATATAAGAGACACCTGGAGACATTGTATCTGTGTCCATAGGATGTCATACTGGAGAAGACCAGTTCATACTGGTATAGTACTGGGGCAGGAGACCTCCGTATGGACATATAAGAGACACCTGGAGACATTGTATCTGTGTCCATAGGATGTCATACTGGAGAAAACCAGTTCATACTGGTATAGTACTGGGCAGGAGACCTCCGTATGGACATATAAGAGACACCTGGAGACATTGTATCTGTGTCCATAGGATGTCATACTGGAGAAGACCAGTTCATACTGGTATAGTACTGGGCAGGAGACCTCCGTATGGACATATAAGAGACAACTGGAGACATTGTATCTGTGTCCATAGGATGTCATACTGGAGAAGACCAGTTCATACTGGTATAGTACTGGGCAGGAGACCCTCCGTATAAACATATAAGAGACACCTGGAGACATTGTATCTGTGTCCATAGGATGTCATACTGGAGAAGACCAGTTCATACTGGTATAGTACTGGGGCAGGAGAACTCCGTATGGACATATAAGAGACACCTGGATACATTGTATCTGTGTCCATAGGATGTCATACTGGAGAAGACCAGTTCATACTGGTATAGTACTGGGCAGGAGACCTCCGTATGGACATATAAGAGACAACTGGAGACATTGTATCTGTGTCCATAGGATGTCATACTGGAGAAGACCAGTTCATACTGGTATAGTACTGGGGCAGGAGAACCTCCATATGGACATATAAGAGACACCTGGAGACATTGTATCTGTGTCCATATAATGTCATACTGGAGAAGACCAGTTCATACTGGTATAGTACTGGGCAGGAGACCTCCGTATGGACATATAAGAGACACCTGGAGACATTTTATCTGTGTCCATATGATGTCATACCGGAGAAGACCAGTTCATACTGGTATAGTACTGGGGCAGGAGACCTCCGTATGGACATGTAAGAGACACCTGGAGACATTGTATCTGTGTCCATATGATGTCATACTGGAGAAGACCAGTTCATACTAATATAGTACTGGGCAGGAGACCTCCGTATGGACATATAAGAGACACCTGGAGACATTGTATCTGTGTCCATATGATGTCATACTGGAGAAGACCAGTTCATACTGGTATAGTACTGGGGCAGGAGAACCTCCGTATGGACATATAAGAGACACCTGGAGACAATGTATCTGTGTCCATAGGATGTCGTACTGGAGAAGACCAGTTCATACTGGTATAGTACTGGGCAGGAGACCTCCGTATGGACATATAAGAGACACCTGGAGACATTGTATCTGTGTCCATAGGATGTCATACTGGAAAAGACCAGTTCATACTGGTATAGTACTGGGGCAGGAGACCTCCATATGGACATATAAGAGACACCTGGAGACATTGTATCTGTGTCCATAGGATGTCATACTGGAGAAGACGAGTTCATACTGGTATTGTACTAGGCAGGAGACCTCCGTATGGACATATAAGAGACACCTGGAGACATTGTATCTGTGTCCATAGGATGTAATACTGGAGAAGACCAGTTCATACTGGTATAGTACTGGGGCAGGAGACCTCCGTATGGACATATAAGAGACACCAGGAGACATTGTATCTGTGTCCATAGGATGTCATACTGGAGAAGACCAGTTCATACTGGTATAGTACTGGGGCAGGAGACCTCCGTATGGACATATAAGAGACACCTGGAGACATTGTATCTGTGTCCATAGGATGTAATACTGGAGAAGACCAGTTCATACTGGTATAGTACTGGGGCAGGAGACCTCCGTATGGACATATAAGAGACACCTGGAGACATTGTATCTGTGTCCATAGGATGTCATACTGGAGAAGACCAGTTCATACTGGTATAGTACTGGGGCACAGCTTACACAGGTACTACGCAGACCATGAGAAGTACAACGCTACTGTGATCACAGGAACTACTTCGCTGCATGGACCGTAATGACCACGGGAACTACAGCACAGTGTGGAACATGAGAAGTACAGCTCTGCGCGGACCACAAGAAATATAGCACTGTGTGGCCCATTAGATGTACAGCACTACGATGATCACAAGAAGTGCAGCAATGCTGCAGTGCAGAGACGCACAGTGCTGCTGGGATCACAAGAACTACAGCGCTACGCAGCCCATGAGAAGTATAGCATTGCAGAAACCACGAGTCGTACAGCTCTGTGTGGAACATGAGAAGTACAACACTGCGACGACCACTAGAAGTACGACACTGCTGTGATCACAGGAACTGCAGAGATGCGAGGACCATGAGAAGTACAGCGCTGCGTGGAACATGAGTGTCACACCCACGTGTGGGAAGGAGAAACCACACCGGATGAAGAAGGACACAACTAAAGCTGTAAACCGCACAGGATTGTGGGAGAAGCAACTATAAATAAGGAAAATAGCAACACCTGGAAGTAAGAGAAGTGGCCAGAATCAGAAACACAGCAAGAAACCGATCAGATCAAAGCACGTGTTGCCAATCTCACAGATCTTCTCTCACCCACTGTTGAGGGATCGTCCGTGACAGTATCCCCCCCCCCCTGTAAAATGCTTTCACCAAACGTCTGGCATTCATGTCAGATGCCGGTACCCACATCCTTTCCTCTGGTCCATAACCCTTCCAGTGAACAAGATAATGAAGGGATCTACAAAGGACTCGAGAGTTAATAATCTTAGCAATCTGGAATTCCAAACTATCGTCCACCATGACAGGTGCCAAGGAAGACGGCTCCAAGGGTTCCACATATCTCTTCAACAAAGATTTATGAAACACATTGTGTATTTTCAGAGCCCAAGGAAGTTCTAAACGGAAAAACTACAGGATTAATGATGGCAGTGATCTTATATGGACCAATAAACCTTGGACCCAACTTCCAAGAAGGATCTTTCAACTTAATGTTTCTTGTGGACAACCACACAGAATCACCTACTCTTTGGTCCAGCCATTCATACGCCTCCTGTCAGCCACACATTTATACTTGTTGCTCCTATTCATCAAGTCATTTTGAATTTTCCGCCATATAGATAAATAAGTATCTGAACCAGAAAATGTGCCAAACTGCGGGTGAAACCCATATGCCCCAAAATCCGGTGACTTCCCAGTGGGCTCCTGTCTACGATTATTTATGGCAAACTCCGCCTGAGACAAAAACGAGGACCACTCCTCCTGGTTCTCACAGACAAAACATCTTAAGTAAGTCTCCAGACTCTGATTAGTACGCCACTTCAGAGGGAATGTGATGGAGTTTCACAATGTTATCAACAAACACTTGTGCAACTATTTTAGCATTAGGTAGGCCAGGTAATATAATAAAGTGCGCCATTTTACTAAAACAATCAACTACCACCAGAATAACTGTCTTTCCCAATGAATTAGGCAGGTTAATAATAAAATCCATGGATAAGTGGGTCCATGGTCTGGACGGGATGGGTAACGGAAGTAGAGATCGGGAAGGTTGAGTATGTCGCCTTATTACATGCACAGGTACAACAGGCCGATACATTGTCCTCAACATACGTACACAACCCCGGCCACCGGAATCTACAAGAAATGAGGTTGGTAGTCCTGTAAGAACCGTACAGTGATGTTCCTCAAACTCCTTGTGCTGCAGTTCTTCTGGCACAAACAATTTCCCAGAGCTGCATCTCCCTGGGACTCCAACACCTTCACTTCTAGGTCAGGGTATAAAGCGGATATCACCACCCTTCTGACAGAATAGGACTCAGATTTTCAAAATCACCACCTCCGGGAAAACTACGTGACAAGGCATCAGCCTTGAATTTCTTAACCCCAGGACAATATGTGACAATGAAATTGAATCTGGTGAAGAACAAAGACCATCTGGCCTGCCTCGGGTTAAATCGTTTAGCCGACTCCAGGTAAGCCAGATTTTTGTGATCGGTGAACACAATGATCGGATGAATCGCCCCTTCCAACCAATGATGCCATTCCTTGAAAGCCAGCTTAATGGCCAGTAACCCTCTGTTACCCACATCATAATTTCTGTCTGCGGAAGAGAGTACCTGGTGATGGGCCCTGTGATAACACTGCTCCTACCCCCACCTCAGACGCATCTACTTCTACAATGAAAGGTTGTGACACATCCGGCTGCACCAATATAGGGGCAGAAGAAAAGCACTCCTTAACCACAGAAAAGGCTGGCAACGCTGCATCAGACCATACTGAGTCATCCATCCCTTTCTTACTCTTGTCACTAAGCGGTTTTATCACTGTCAAATAGTTCAAAATACATTTCCGGTAATTGTTGGTGAACCCCAAAAACCACATAAGAGCATTCAGTCCAATACAGCATGGACTTTCTCCGGATCCGTTCAAAAAACCTGAAGATGACAGCAGGTATCCTAAAAATTGCACCTCATGTACAGCAAAAACACATTTCTCTAACTTTGCATATAATATTTTATCCCTGAGGATCTGTAACACCTGTCTAACATGATCCTGATGTATGTTCACGTCTAGAGAATAAATCAATATGTCATCCAAATACACGACTACAAACCTCCCCACCAGGTGATGAAAAAATGTCATTTACAAAATGCTGGAAGACAGCAGGAGCATCGGTCAACCCAAAAGGCATGACCTTCAGGAGTGTTAAAGGCCATCTTCCATTCATCCCCTTCCTTGATCCTGACCAGATTATATGCCCCACTTAAGCCCAACTTGGAGAACACCTTGGCATCCACAATCTGGTTAAATAAATCGGGAATCAAAGGAAGGGGGTACGGATCACAGACAGTAATCCTATTGATTTCACGGAAATCCAGATATGGCCAAAGACCTCCATTTTTTTTTTTAACAAAAAAGAGCCCTGCTGCCACTGGCGACTTGGAAGGTCTTATGTGTCCTTTAGCCAAACTTGGGCAACTTGGGAATCAGTTTGATAGGTTGAATCAGGATCATACTCCCGATGTGGTGGTAAATCCTGGCATCCACTTAGGATACATCGGAAAAATCCGATATAAAAGAAGGGACTTAGTAGTTAGAACAGAAAAAGATGTATTTAGACAATTGTCAATGCAATAATCACCCCAATCCACAATCTGTCTAGTTTGCCAATCAATTGTTGGATTGTGTTTGCTTAACCACGGTAAACCCAGAACTACCAGCGCAACAAGACCCTCCATCACATAACACAAGATAAATTCCTGATGAAAGTCACCCACTCTTAATCTGATATCATGCACCATTTGAGACAAACACTTCTGAGCTAGAGGTGTACAATCAATAGCAAAAATGGAAATATTTGTCTCCAATGCACTCGGTGACAACCTGTGCATACGGACGAACTGAGCATCAAATAAGTTCACCCCTGCCCCGCTGTTGATAGACACCTCAATCCCCACAGTCTTTGACTCTAGCGCCACCTCAGCAGTCAGGAGAAATCAGGTACTACCAGTCAAAGACAAATGCACATTCTCTGACTCTCCTCTCACCCCTCCAAGAGTCAGATGAGAGTTACATGTCCCCTTGTTTTTCTTTTTGATGCTGAATGTATGGACGTACTCTGATAAAATGTCCCTTTTGTCCACAGGAAAAACACCCTCCCTCCCTACGACTAATATGCTTAAAAGCAGATCTAGGTTAGCTCCCCCTACCTGCATGGGTTCATCCGTAGACATAAACCCAGGAGTCTCTTCACCTAAAGTTTCAGAGGAGGACAATACATCATGGAATAGTACGTCCCAAGAGTGGGGGCCCCTCGATCGCTCTCTCAGGAGTCTATCCATGATATTACAAGAGACATAGCAACCTCCAGAGACAATGGAGTTTCATGAAAGACCAAAGCGTCCTTCAACCTTTCTGATAACCCCTGACAAAACTGGCTATGGAGAGCAGGATGATTCCACTCAGTATCCGTAGCCCACCTCCTAAACTCCGAGCAATAAATTTCCGCAGAACAATCTCCCTGACGAAGGCCACGCAGCTTGGTTTCGGCCAGGGAGGTCTGATCCGGATCATCATAGATCAGACCCAAGGCTTTGAAAAATTTGTCCACTGACCGGAGAGACTGTGATCCAGTCAGCAGAGAAAAAGCTCAGGACTGTGCATCACCCTTAAGCAATGAAATAACCACACCGACTCGCTGTTCCTCATCACCAGATGAATGTGGACGTTGCCTAAAATATAGTTTACAAGCTTCTCTAAACAAAGTGAAATCATCATGTCCCCCAGAGAATCTGTCTGGGAGGGCAACTTTAGGCTCAGGACAGGCCTGGTAACTACTACCACCAGCAGAACCAACAGCCTGTGGTCCCTGGATCTGAGAGACGGTCGTGCGGAGGTCAGCTACTTCCAAAGATAGACCCTGTAGTTGTCTTGCCAGTGCAGCAGTCGGGTCCATGACTGCACTCAAAGAAACAAAAAAAATGACAGTTTGGCAGTTTATTTTGAATCAATAATTTTTTATTGGATATTTTCAATTATTTTCCAAACAGGTACAACATACAATAGTACCATGGAAAGTAATTTGTACATAGCATGAGAAGAACTATAATAGAATTGTTAAATACAAGATCCTGAGAGCTAACATTGTCAAGTAATTAAGTGCGGCACATCAAAAATTCTGTAGCATCGGTAAATATCCCTCCATCTAATCGTCTAGTCACTGCACGAACCCCTTTCAGGAGCTACAGAATTCCCTCTGGAAGAGGCATGATAACCATAGAAGCCATCTGTTTAGTGTGGCTATCCTGGATCGCATGTTAGGAGTAAACACAAGTTCATATCTCACATAGGAGTTCACCAAACGGATTACCTCCTCAGTCAGTGGAGGCTGAGCCAGTCTCCAGCGATGGGCTGTCACCTTGCGTGCAGCGTTAAGAATGTGAGCCACTATCCATCTAGCCTTTGACGGGATCTCAGCTAATCCTATACAAAGAATAGTTAGCTTCGGAGTCAGTTCAATCTGCATATCCGTAACCCTCTCTATAATAGTGGAGATGGCAGTCCAAAAAGGTCTAACCGTGCAACAGTGCCACCACATGTGTGTTGGGGTGCCTAGTTCTCCACATCCCCTCCAGCACAAAGGGGAATAATTTGGGATAATATGGGAGAGTCAGTTAGGTACCATCTTAGTTGCATTTTCCTGCTCTGCTCTATATGATTAATACATCTGGAGGAGGGCAAGGAAAAGTCCGCTCCTAATTCTGCTTCCCACTTAAAGGGGTATTCCCATCTCACACATGTAGTCTGTAGTCTGTATAGTTAGATAACGCCATACCAGTATTATTACTAATAGAATGTATTATTATTATTATTCCCTATTTGTATATCCATTGTCCCACACACATCAGTCAGGCCATTGCCCCTAGTTACGACCACCGTGGCCATGTAGTAGTGGTGGCCGGCTTGCTCTGAGGTAACTGCTGTATTGTGAACGCACATTACATGAACATGCGGAGACACATCTTACGGTACTTTCACATCTGGTCAGGATCCGTCCAATATGCAGACTTTATAAACGGATCCTGCTCCTTAGAGATGAACTGATCTTGGAACAGGATCCTTTTCTCTTCGTTTTGGAAGCGGAGACAAAAATGCTACAACCCTGAGATGTGTCTCCGCATGGTCATGTAATGTGTGTTCATAATACAGCAGTTACCTCAGAGCAAGCCGGCCACCACTACTACATGGCCGCGGTGGTCGTAACTAGGGGCAACGGCCTGACTGATGTGTGTGGGACAATGGATATACAAATAGGGAAATCTTCTAAACGGTACATTTTATATAAATACATTCTATTAGTAATAATATTGGTATGGCTATATCTAACTATACAAACTACATGTGTGAGGTGGGAATACCCCTTTAAGCATGTACGGTTGCTTTACCTCAGTGTCTTTTTTTAACAATGCGGAATACCAACTAGATAATTTAGAGCAGGGGTGGGCAATTAATTTTTCCGTGGGGCCACATGAGAAATTGGGATGGTTTTAGAGGGCTGGTCTAATATACCGTATTTTTCGCTTTATAAGACGCACCCCAGAATTTAGAGTAGAAAAATAAAATATTTTTTTCTTTCATCAGACCTAATATCAGACCCCCCATAAATTTAAGGACATCACATTAGACCCCACTCAGCCCCCATCAGACCTCAGATCAGCCTATCAACCCCCATATCAACCCTCAGATGAACCAACTGTGCCCCTATCAGACCTCAGATCAGCCCACTTTGCCCCATCAGACCTCAGATCAGCTCACTGTGCCCCATCAGACCTCAGATCAGCCCACTGTGCCCCTATAAGACCTCAATATCAGCCCACTGTGCCCCATCAGACCTCAGATCAGCCCACTGTGGCCCATCAACCTCAGATCAGGCCCACTGTGCCCCCATTAGACTTCAGATCAGCCCACTGTGCCCCATCAGACCTCAGATCAGCCCAACTGTGCCCCCATCAGACCTCAGATGAGCCCACTGTTGCCCCATCAGACCTCAGATCAAGTCCACTGTGCCCCATCAAACCTCAGATCAGCCCACTGTGCCCCATCAGACCTCAGATCAGCCCACTGTGCCCCTATCAGTCCTCAGATCAGCCCACTGTGCCCCCCATCAGACTTCAGATCAGCCCACTGTGCCCATCAGACCTCAGATCAGCCCCACTGTGCCCCCATATCAGCCCACTGTTCCTCCATCAGACCTCAGATCAACCCCACTGTGCCCCCATCAGACCTCAGGTCAGCCCATCATCCCCCATATCAACCATCAGATGAACCCACTGTGCCCTATCAGACCTCAGATCAGCCCACTGTGCCCCCCATCAGACCTCATACCCAGCCCACTGTGCCCTATCAGACCTCAGATCAGCCCACTGTGCCCCCATCAGACCTCAGAACACCCCATTGTGCCCCCATCAGACCTCAGATCAGCCCACTGTGCCCCCATCAGACCTCAGATCAGCCCATTGTGCCCCCATCAGATGAGCCCACCCATCAGACCTCAGATCAGCCCACTGTGCCCCCATCAGCCCACCTCAGATCAGCCCACTGTGCCCCATCATCAACCTTCAGATCAGCCCACTGTGCCCCCATCAGACCTCAGATCAGCCCACTGTGCCCCTATCAGTCCTCAGATCAGCCCACTGTGCCCCATCAGACCTCAGATCAGCCCACTGTGCCCCCATATCAGCCCACTGTTCCTCCATCAGACCTCAGTCAGCCCACTGTGCCCCCATACCTATCAGACCTCAGATCAGCCCACTGTGCCCCCATCAGACCTCAGATCAGCCCACTGTGCCATCAGCCTCAGATCATCCCCATCAGTGCCCCCATCAGACCTCAGATCAGCCCACTGTGCCAGACCCATCAGCCCCCATCAGACCTCAGATCTGATCAGACCTCAGATGAGCCCACTGTGCCCCTCATCAGACCTCAGATCAGCCCACTGTGCCCCCCATCAGACCTCAGATCAGATCAGCCCATTGTGCCCCCATCAGACCTCAGATCAGATCAGCCCACATGTGCCCCCAGATCAGACCTCAGCCCCCATCAGACCCAGATCAGCCCACTGTGCCCCTCAGATCAGACCTGCCCATATCAGATCAGCCCACTGTGCCCCCATCAGACCCAGATCAGCCCACTGTGATCAGCCCACTGTGCCCCTGTCATGCCCCATCAGACCTCAGATCAGCCCACTGTGCCCCATCAGACCTCAGATCAGCCCACTGTGCCCCCTCAGACCTCAGCAGAGCCCACTGTGCCCATCAGACCTCAGA
>ONZH01001850.1:0-22941 GCA_900303285.1 Rhinella marina | reverse complement strand
CGATGCAGGCCTCTTCCGGCCGTGTCACGCGCGTACGGCTCAGCGGCGCGATGACGTCATCGCGCCGCCTGAGCTGGCCCTGATAGGCTGCAGCCTAGGGCCTGCAACCTATCAGAGGAACGGGCAGGGGGATGCCTCTCCCTCCCCTGCCCTGCATCTAAAGGCAGACTATGGAAGATGAGCGCTTCCACAATGGAAGCGCTCAACTCCCTCTGCCCCACCGCCGCCCCCAACTGTGCGGCACTTGCAGGGCACGGCCGGGCCATTAAGGGGGCGCTCTGGCAGGGCGCCCCCTTAAGTGGCCGGGAGTGAAGCGCCCTGTGCAACCGCACGGGTCGCACACCCCAAAGGCCGGCCCTGACTGTAGGAATACTATTGGGCCGATGATGAGCAGTGCCTGGCTTTTTCCAGACATGACGCTTAGAATTGAGGCCAAAATATTCAATCTTGGTTTCATCAGACTAGAGAATCTTCTTACTCACAGTCTGAAAGTCCTTTAAGTCTTTTTTTGCAAACTTTCATGTGTACTGAGGAGAGGCTTCTTTCTGGCCACTCTTCCATTATGCCCTGATTGTTGGAGTGCTGCAGTGATGATTGATCTTCTGGAAGTTTCTCCTATTTGCACACAGGATCTTTGGAGCTCAGCCAGAGTGACCATTGGGTTCTTGGTCACCTCTCTTACTGAGGCCATTTCCATTTGATCACTTAGTTTGGTGGGATGACCACACTTCTTCCATTTAAGAATTATGGAGGCCACTGTGCTTTTGGGAACTTTCAGTACAGCAGAAATTTTTTGTCCCTTCTCCAGATCTGTGCCTCCACATATTTCTGTCTCTGCCCTCTACAGGCAGATCTTTCAGCCTCATGGCTTGGTTATTTGTCAGATATGCATTGTCAGTTGCAAGACCTTATATAGACAGGGGTATATTTTTCCAAATCATGTCCAAACCTACTGATTTTACCAGAGGTGGATTCAAATACAGTGTAGAAACATATCAAAGATGATCAAGAGAAATAGGAGGTCCCAGAATTAAATTTTAAGCGTCATAGGAAAGGGTCTGAATATTTTTATCCATGGTAAATTTTTTTTTTTCCTTTTTAATACATTTGAAAAGATTTCGAAACTTCTGCTTTTACTTTCTTATTTTCTTATTACTAAATACAGATTGATCGTATTGAATGCAGATTGATTGGGAAAACTAGATTTTTTTTATTGTAGCACAAGACTGCAACATAACAAAATATATAAAAAAAAGTGAAAGGGTCGGAAGACTTTCCAAATGCACTGTAACTTTATGAAATTGATGATCTGTAAACCAGGTTAAAATTCCCACAAAAGATTCATTTATTGAGTGTTAAAAGCAACCCAGATGGTCTGTCTTTAAAAGTAGAGGTCTAGATTCGACATGAGGAAATTTCCTAAAACTTGTTTTGGGTCTGATTCATCAGAATTGGCCAAGAAATTCACTGTAGGTAGGAAATCATTCTACCCGAATTTAAAGTGCTTTATAGCCTAGAAAATTCTCTCTTTTTCTCCCCCTCTCTTTTTTCTGTCTCTCTCTCTCTATCCCGCTCACTCTCTCACCCTCTCTGGAAGAATTCTCCCAAATCGAATCTCAAGAAAATATAAATCTAAAAGAATGAAATTTTTTGGGAAAATTCGGGTCAAATTTTGATTCTAAAGAATCAATTCACTCATCTCTAGTCTAGATGTAAGCACACATTATAAACAGAGATGAGCAAATTTCTCAAAAATTTGATTCGGACGGTTTGCCAAATTTTCCAAAAAGATTTGATTCGATCTGAATTTTTTTTGTGAAGAATTGTGTTAAAAACAGCTATTTCCTGGCTGCAGAGAGCCTGTATAGTGGTGTAGAACACTGTGCCTTGCAGTAGCATGCATAGGGAGTCTGCTGTGGTAGTGAAACAATACTGTGAGTCAGTATGACAAGCAGATGACAGACGTCACTCTTAGAATCACTTCACACTTCACTTATTTGGGCGGTTACAGGGCCAAAACTGACCAAATAACTCAAGTTTGAACTCAGTCTTATAGGTCAATGTTAGCATCAAGAAGAAGCGCACTCCTTTTACACCTTCATCAGCTGATTCCACGTAGATTTCTACAGAACCTGTTCTGTTACCAGCTGAAACGAGTAGTGCCCCCATCACCGAGTGGTGAGGTGGCAACAGCATGAGAAGTCAACACAGTGGCCCAGTCACAGGGTGGGCCATGCTGATCGTCCTCCAGCGGCTTAATGAAAAATTCCCACACCGCCGAGTATGACATTTTCCCCTCACCACTCCGTGCTGACCGCCTGCTACCGCCGCTGCCTCCATGAGCCTGTGCACTACTTCTTGCCTCACGCGCAAGCTGCCAGCCTCTTTTTCTGATGATGATGAAGCCCCCTCTTCACCCAGCTCCCACATGCCATCGGCTACATCATCATCCACTACTGTCTGCATGTCCCTGATGTCACCCTCGCCAGTCTGAGGGCCACATGCCTGACCACTCCCACGCGACTCTCATCGTTGCTACTTGCCTGCCTACTGCAGGAAGCATCGGATCTCTCTTCCTCACCTGTACTGTAACATTAACTGCAAGAGTAAAAGAGTAAATTCAGGTCAAATTTCGAGTAATAGTGTCAGGCCATGACTTCGCACCAACTCCGCAACTACTGATTGATGCATCGTATTAAGTATAATAGAATTTGAACACCCTAAAATGTGTAGTATCAAACCAGGTTTGGGTCAAAAACACAGAACAGGTGCAGAACTTTCCATTACACCCTATCTCTGAGGAGGCTTCACTACTGGTTTTGGCTCACAAAAAAATGATGGTAATAACTGATCAAATAACTGAAGTGTGAACTCACCCTAAAATGTGCAGTATCAGGCCGCTATTTCACACCAACTCCGCAACTACTGATTGAGGCATCGAATTACTGTAAGTGTAAAAGAATTTGAGCCTAAACCCTAAAAGTGTGTAGAGAAGTGTTCTGCTTCTTTCATCCCAGAATCAAGGATGAATGGAAGTACTGTAGTTACAGTATATATCAAGTAAATGCATCCCAAAACTGTTGTATCAGGCCACAAATTCACCCCAGATGCAAGGGTGAATGGAAGTACTTATATTTAAAATAAATACACCCCAAAACTGATTGTATCAGACTGCAGTTTCACCCCAATAACAGAATTAAGGATTACTGTAATTACTGATGTGTCAAAGAATGCAAACAGCCTAAAATCTGTAGTATTAGAGCACTTTATAACCCCAATTAGTGCAGCAGGGTGTAATAGAATTGCTCCTATCACCCAGGCTGTACACTCTCGTTTTTTTTTTTTGTTTTAATAAAGTCTTTCCTAGTGCCTATAAAGTCTCTCCCTGCACTAAGTTCACTGGACAATGGCGGAGACCGGGCATGAGGAGGCTTTTTTTAGGGCTGTGACATCACAGGGGCTGGCTATCTGCTGATTGGCTGTCTGCATGGCATTGTCGGTGATCCCTCGTTCCTGAGCTTCTTACTTCCTTGTTCTAACACGTGCAGCAGCCATTTTAGAAAAACTGCGATTCGTTGCGACGAAGCGCGAGGAAATTCAACTTCAGGACGAATCGGATTTTTCCTGAAATTCGTATCGAATTCCACTTTGTCAACTTCGATTTTCTCATCTCTCTTTGTGATCACTGACAAGGAAGCCTTCTAACATGAAGGGATTGCCTGATGTGGAGGATCCCTTTAAGCATATTAGTGTTTGACGGCAGCACCAGAGGACAGCACGTTCTTCCAGGATGTTTTAAGATCCTATGACAAGATTCCAGTTCATTTGTTTCCAGTGCATCTCCGCAACCCAGGGAAATCCTGTAGAAACAATACAGAAGGCATGTCCCGGCTGGGCTGTCACTGGAACTAACAAATCATCACATCCCCTTTGATAGTGTTTTCTATCTGATAAAGCTAAGTGACCTGGCCAGCGTGTGGGACAAGTCACTTAACATGTTTTTGCAGCTGCCACGTTCCAGGTTTAAAGGGACCGGTCATCAGCTTGTGCCTATGCAGCAAATAGCACGGCGCTGCTCGGCACTTTACACACTGACCTCAGTATAGGTCATCAATATCAGATTGTTAGATGTCCGACACCTGGCACTCCCACCGATCAGCTGGTTGAAGAGAAATACGCCCTCCGTACAAGCGCTGCTTTCCCTTCATTGTTTGCCTGCTCGCCGTCGACATTGCATCGGTGAGCAGTGTAATTACAAGAAGCCGTCCCATTCACTTCTATGGGACGTCTCATTCCTATACAAGTGTATACTACAGAAGTGAATGGGACGGCTTCTTGTAATTACACTGCTCACTGCTACGATGTCGATGGCGAGCAGATAAACAATCGAGTGAAGCGAGCGTGGCCTTCTCTTCAACCAGCTAAGAGGTGGAGGTGCTGGGTGTTGGACCCCCACCAATCTGATATTGATGACCTATCCTGAGCATAGGTCATCAATATTAAAATCCTGGAAAACCCCTTTAAGGTTGGTGTCACACATTTTTTAGCAATTTTTGACCTTTTCCAGTTTTGTTTTTTTTTTGGAGGAGGTTGACTGGTGCTTTTTGTAAAAAAAATGCCAGCTCCAGATGGAAGACTATGTGAAATATTATACACAGTGTACACCGTCATTTTTTTGTTTCCTTTTACCCCTGAGGTGTGTTATTATTATGATTATTATTATTATTTTTATTTTTTTTAAATGAGGTGATTGCTGTTTCTAACAGGGTCTGGGGGATCTTCCTCTCGATTTCTGTTTTTTTTTTTTCCATATATCTCAGCTTTTTTTCTGCCATAGTTAAAAAAAATACACTGCCAGTGTGGGTTACATTTTAAATGGCATCTTTGTACCAATTTATTTCCCCCGTTCTGCTCTACATAGAAAGTGATATTATGGAGGGGGGGGGAGGGGGCTTGGTAACAAAAAAAAACACAAAAATGCCTAAAAAACACCCTTAAAATGATTTAACCCTAAAACTTATATCACACAGGTTTTTGGGGGGCATTTATGAGAGGTTTTTGGAGTTTTTCGTTTTATTTATTTATTTATTTATTTATTTATTTATTTAGCTGTCATTTTTGTAGCTCTTTTTAGGCAAAAATCACCAGTTTCATGTATTGTAAGGAAGTCTATGGGAAATATTAATCACAGGAAAAACTATTTTTGTAGTGATGTTGTTCCACTCTTGAGCTCATGCACACGAATGTATTTTTTTTTCCCGTGTCCATTCTATTTTTTTTTCGGCCCGCATGCAGAACCATTCACTTCAATGGGTCCGCAGTGAACGGAAAATACTCATGCGCATTCCGTTTCCATATGTCCACATGGCCATTTTGCAAAAAAGATAGAACATGTCCTATTCTTGTCCGTTTTGCAGACAAGGAGAGGCATTGTTACAATGGATCCGCAAAAAAAATGCATGCAATGCGGATGTCACGCGAACATGATCCGTATTTTGGGGGGATCCTCCGTGTTTTTATGGACTGCAAAATATACATGGTCGTGTGCATGGGTCCTTTATTTTCCTTATTGTCAATAGACATCCATTTTTGCGGTTTCAAAAATTGCCAGTGTAAAGTGTGTTGGCAGTTTCAATAGAGTCTTTTCATGGTGTTTTTTTTCTTCTGTCAATGCCTTTTACCCATACAACTCTCAGACATCTCAGAAGGCACATACTTTCCTGTAAATTAAAAAAAAATGCAGGGCATGTAAAAAAAAATGTGGAATCTAAATTGTGAGCCCCACTGGGGACAGTGAGTAATGACAATGGGGGGTGATTTATCAAAACTGGTGTAAAGTAGAACTGGCTCAGCTGTCCCTGACTCCCTAACAACCAATCAGATTCCACCTTTCATTTTCCAGAGCTCCTTTGCAAAGTGAAAGGTGGAATCTGAATGGTTGCTATGGGCAAAGTCTGTTAAAGTTGTTGTCTCACTTCAGTAAGTTGCATTTATTTCATGTAGAGGAAGTTAATACAAGCCAGTTACTAATGTATTGTTGTTATCCATATTGCTTCCTTTGCTGGCTGTATTCATTTTTCTGTCGCATTATACATTGCTAGTTTCCATGGTTACAGACCACCCTGCAATCCATCAGTGGTGGTCGTGGTTGCACACTATAGAAAAAATTGACAGCCTCTCTGGTGGCCGGGACCATGGGAGCTCACATAGGCTGGTGCTTTTTCCTATATTATGCAAGTATAACCACCACTGATGGATTGCAGGGTGGTCTGTAACCATGGAAACAAGCAGTGTATAATGTGATAAAAAAATAAATCTAGCCAGCAAAGGAAGCAATATGGACAATCACAATACATTAGTAAGTGGCTTGTATTAACTTTCTCTACATGATAAATGCCATTTGCTGAGGTGAGACAACACCTTTAAGTGCTGCACAATAAATTGGTGCTATATAAAACACCATTAGAAAGACATTTCTTTGGCCAAAAATAGAGCACCATGAAAAAAAAATGAGTGTTAACCCTCCTGGGTAACATAGTAACATAGTTTATAAGGCTACTTTCACACTAGCGTTTTAAAATTCCGGTATTGAGTTCCGTCATAGAGACTCAATACCGGAATAAAACGCTTCAGTTTTGTCCCCATTCATTGTCAGTGGGGACAAAACTGAACTGAAGACAACGGAATGCTCCTGAAAGCATTCCGTTCCGTCTTCAGAACGGAGAGCAAACCGCAACATGCTGCGGTTTGCTCTCCGGTCCAGGCATCCGCCACCAAGACGGATCCGGAATGACCCCCAATGCAAGTCAATGGGGGTGGATCCGTCTGGTGTGACCACAATGGTAACCGGATCCGCCCTCCATTGACTTTCAATGGAGTTCATGACAGATCCGGCTACACATAGACACATACAGACATAGATATAAACATACACAGACATATACACATACATACTTACATGCTCCCCGGCAGGTCTTCAGAGCGTCGGAAGGACAGGACGGCGCGCACAGATGACGATTCCACCAGGCGCCCAGCAGAGGGCGCTGTGGGGAATCGTCACCTGTGCGAGCTGTCCAGTCCCTCCGACGCTCTGAAGACCTGCCGGGAGCATGTAAGTATGTATGTGTATTTGTCTGTGTATATGTGTGTGTATGTTTATGTGTATGTATGTACTGTGTGACGTGTGGGGCCGGAGCGCGGTTCCGGCTCCACACATGTCACTGCGGCAGGCCTGATCCGGCAGCACCCTTCACCTGCCGGATCAGGCCTGCCGCTAGTGTGAAAGTAGCCTAAGGCCGAAAAAAGACATCTGTCCATCCAGTTCGGCCTGTTATCCTGCAAGTTGATCCAGAGGAAGGCAAAAAACCCCTGTGCGGTAGAAGCCAATTTTCCTCACTTTAGGGGAAAAAATTCCTTCCCGACCCCAATCAGGCATCAGAATAACTCCCTGGATCAACAACTCATATCTAGTAACTATAACCTGTAATATTATTACACTCCAGAAATACATCCAGGCCCCTCTTAAACTCTTTTAGTGAACTTACCATCACCACCTCCTCAGGCAGAGAGTTCCATAGTCTCACTGCTCTTACCGTAAAGAATCCTCTTCTATGTTTGTGAACAAACCTTCTTTTCTCCAGGCACAGAGGATGTCCCCTCGTCACAGTCACAGTCCTGGGGATAAATAGATCATGGGAGAGATCTCTGTACTGACCCCTGATATATTTATACATAGTTATTAGATCTCCCCTCAGTCGTCTTTTTTCTAAAGGGAATAACCCTAATTTTGATAATATTTCTGGGTACATAACTGGTGTTACATATAATAGTCTGGATTAATGGATTTCTACTGTATGTAGGCAGAAATTTCTATAGGCCTGCTCACTGGACCCCATTACATTGTCATTGGAGGAGACTTATCAAAACTGATGTAAAGGAAAACTGACTTAGTTTCCCCTAGCAACCAATCAGATTGATCCTTTCATTTTCCAAAGGAGCTCTGGAAAATAAAAAGTGGAATCTGATTGGTTTCTAGGGGCAACTAAGACAGTTTTCCCTTACACCAGTTTTGATAAATCTCCTCCATTGTGTCTCACTTCCCCGTCTCTTTTCAGTTTTCCCTCCCAGATCACTACAACAAAGTGAAGGAAGGGCGTGTGCACCCGTCAACAACTACAGGCCGCAGACACAATGAACATGTGTGTAAATCGCGCCGGGTCGTGTTTCCGTGTCCTCTGCTCTATGGTCGAGGTGTGAGCCCAGCCATCCATCACTCTGTATTTTCTATCATTCAGATGTACTTTTATTTCTCAGCCAATTAAATCTTAATTATCCCTCCTGACGAGCTCACAACACATAGAAGAAAGAGGCCATTCTATGCGGCTGTATATTTACCTTACATTACCAGGGACTGGAAGCTCTGGCAGTTTTCTTCGGACTACACTCCAGTCATTTTCCTGTCAGATGGGATGACAAGTGTTTGCAGAGTATTCCAACTTGTTTTCCTAACGCTTCTACAATTACACCGACGAGCCATTTTTCTTGTTACCACCTTTCCAAGGCTTTCTTGTCCTTTACATTTTCTCACTGCCTGTGGTTATTAAAGGGGTGGATTTAAAAAAAAAAAAAAAATTGTGTTTTTTGTTTCTTTCAGAAACAGCACAATCCTTGTCCGTGAAAAGTGCAACTCTCACCACCTTAGCCCTACTTTTCATTTCGTTGGGAAAACGCAATGAAGGTGCAGGAAGATTGTGAACTCACGGTAACATCAATCCGAAAGACAAAATATGTTAGCTAGAGATGAGCGAACGTGCTCGTTACGAGCACTGTAGCGCTCGGCTCCCCTGCAAACGAATGCCCGCAGGCATTGCGGATCCGTCCTCAGCTGCATGTAAGTCAATGGGGACGGATCCGTTTGGTATGACACTCATACCAAACGGATCCGTCCCCACTGACTTTCAGTCGAGTGAGGAGGATGGATCCGTTTGGTATGAGTGTCATACCAAACGATCCGTCCCCATTGACTTACATGCAGCTGAGGACGGATCCGCAATGCCCGCAGGGGAGCCGAGCGCTACAGTGCTCGTTACGAGCACGTTCGCTCATCTCTAATGTTAACCCCTTAAGGACTGAGCCTATTTTAATTTGTTAATTTTCCTCCCCGCATTCCAATAGCCATAACTTTTTTATTTTTCAATTCACATAGTCATATGATGGCTTGGTTTTTTTTTTGTTTTTTGTTTTTGCAGGAAAGGTTGCATTTTTTTAATGGCACCATTTAATTTACCATAAAAATGAATTGGAAAACGGGAAAAAAATTTAAAAAAAAAACAAAAAAACAACACAACTCCCTTGGGTTTTAAATGTGTGCTAAAAATGACCTGATGTCCTTATTCTGCAACTCAATAGGATTACGACGATATCAAACTTTTTATTTTATTTTTATTACTTAAAAAAAATAAAAATCTTAGGAAACCTTTCAAAATTTTCTTTGCTTTGCCATTTTCTGATAATAACCACTACTTTTTTATATTTCCGTCTACAGAGCTGTATGTGGGCTTTTTATGGTACATTCAACTTTTGGGGCACAAGATGGCTTTAAAATGGCGAATCTTGTGTTTTATTGTTTTTTCCGTTACTGCGTTCACCGCACAGGAACATTTTTAAAATATTTTAATAGTTCAAACGTTTTCAGACGTGACAGTACCTGAAATGTTTATTTTTTATTCTCTATAATTTAAATGATTTTATGATTTAAACGTTTAATATTTTTGTGGGGTTTTTTTGTCCACTTAATAACTTTTAGCCCCCTTAGGGGGCTAGAACCTGGAATCTTTTGATCCCTGGTCTCATTCATCCTAATAGAGCTCTATTAGGGTGAATGACATTCTGACATGCTCGGCTTACATTCATCAGACTCCAGGCTGTCATGGTAACTGATCGGAGCCCCACAATTTCACTGCATGGGCTCCGATTGGAAAGGCAGAGGGATGCAGCTCACAAGGACCATGTTCAACAGCGATGAGGGGGTTAATTGACCAGTTTCTGCATCATCGCCGATGCTGGTCATTGCTGCCCATTTTTGTTCATGAGTTGTCCATGGCTGTCTAATCACTGTAAGTCCCAACAATCGAAACAAGGACCTCGTACTTTGCTACTCCCTTTCCCCCTCACCAAATGAATGGAGCGGCAGATCAAGCATGCTCTCTGCTGCGCCATTCATCTCTAAGAGATATAGACAAGCTCTGTTCTCAGTTATCCCTGCCAGTCTCATTCAGTGGGACTCTGCGGGGTACATGGTCCCCCGATCTTGTGATTGGTGGGGGTCCCAGTAGTTGGACTCCCACTGATCTAATAGTTATCCACAGAATAGGGGACAACTCCAAATCACCGAAACAGCCTTTTAAGTGAGTACTCTAGGTCAGGGATGCCTAACCTGCGGCCCTCCAACTGATGCAAAACTACAACTTCCGTCATGCCCAGACAGCCTACAGCAGGGCATGGTGGGAGTTGTAGTTTTACAACAGTGGTGGGCCACAGGTTGAGCATCCCAGCTCTATGTAAAACTGAACCACCGGGGTAGAATTTATCAGTTACACAAAAATTTCACAAATCACGGTGCACGTCATATCTGTGACGTTTCTTGACCTTCACCAATTTTTGTGATGAGACAAATTGGGGGGGGCAACAAGTTTCTGACAAATTTATTACAGTTTTAGATGGTGTAAAATGGTTTCAAATGTGATGCAAATCTGACAGTGAAGAAATACCAGTCTTAACAAATTCCCCTTGTTGTTTTATGTCTACAGAAGGGACTTAGTGGATCATTACACAGGGATTCAAAGGGCACCAAGAAAATATACCAGTCAGCATCCGCACCGGCAGAGGTCACAGAGGTCAAATCCCACTGATCATAAAATGATGACGTATGCTAGCAATATGCCACCTTTAAAGGCTGGATATCAATCCATAAAAATAGATGCCCTGGATATGGAAAAGGTACAACGTAGATATGTGGAGTACGGAGAATGTATGGAATGTGAAATAATATTCAGGTAAAAACAATCGGAACATTTAGGACGCTCAGTGCAATATTTGAGAGGAAAAGTGCCTTCAAATTGTACAATTTTTAACATGTTTGGTGCAAATTTGGATTGAAAATATGTACAATGTTCACGCCTCCATTTAACTGTCCGGCAGGATATTTCAGCAGAATTCAGTCTGATTTCAGCAGTATTCTATGATAGACTGTGGTATTTGGCTCTGTTGGGGTGTTATCATGTGCCACAATATGGTATTGCTGGCCCTGCCTTTCATCAACTAGGACACAAGCACAAAATGGGGCCACTTTAAGTATTTTTCCAGGGCCATTTTAAGTTCCTCCCCTGCCTGCCTGTTGACATGTTATAATGGAACCTATAACAGAATTCCATAATGCAAATGCGAACCCGCCTTTATTATAATGAATGCAAAGTTTCGGCACAATGACTAGAACCTTCCTTAAAGGGGTTGTCTCACTTCAGTAAGTGGCATTTATCATGTAGAGAAAGTTACTACAAGACACTTACTAATGTATTGGGATTGTCCATATTGCTTCCTTTGCTGGCTGGATTCATTTTTCCATCACATTATACACTGCTTGTTTCCATGGTTATGATCACCCTGCAATCCATCAGTGGTGGCCGTGCTTACATAATATAGGAAAAAGCACCAGTCTATGTGAGCTGCCATGGTCCCGGCCACCAGAGAGGCTGATAATTTCTCCTATAGTGTGCAAGCACGACCACCACTGATGGATTACGGAGTGTTCGTAACCATGGAAACAAGCACATGATAAATGCCACTTACTGAAGTAAGACAACCCCTTTAAGCCTCAAGGTCTTGAAGAAGGCCCTAGTGTTTGAGCCAAAATGTTGTGTCCACATGGGTGAATAAACTTTCTCATTTTTTCATCATTTGAGAGTGCTGCCGCTTTGCATTTCTTAGATAGATAGATAGATAGATAGATAGATAGATAGATAGATAGATAGATAGATAGATATGAGAGATAGATAGATAGATAGATAGATAGATAGATAGATAGATAGATAGATATGAGATAGATAGATAGATAGATAGATAGATAGATAGATAGATAGATAGATAGATTTTAATGACTTTCTTGGAACCTGTCACTTTGGCTTTCAGGTAAGTTATTTTTACTACACTGTACTGACAACTTTTCTTCTTACTTTGTTGTGAATTCCTTCCTAAGAAGAATGTCATCCATGAATTCAAACAATCTCCCATTGAAAGAAATGACACAGGCGAACAATCAGCACAATGAACACAGTCTTAAAAACAGCCGATCTGCCGTCCCTATTCGTAAAGATAATAAGTGAAATGATTCATTTAATTGAACACCATGTATTTTATTCAATTAAATAGCACCCACATATTCCGCAGCGCTGTCGCTCACATCTGTGCCTGCCCCCATCGGGGCCCCCAATATAAAATATCGGTATGTTTTTGGATTGTGGAAGGAAACCATTGTACCCAAAGGAAACGCACACAAATATGGGGAGAATATAGAAATTCTATGAAGATGTCCTTGGTCACATTCAAACCCAGTGTCCTAGCGCTGCAGAAAACAGAACTGAGCTACTGTCAATCTCACTAGCTTTCTAATCTGCACATCTCCAACATTCTGCGCTCATGATTTTTTACTTTTACAAATATTGTTATAGTAATTTTACATTTATTCAATAAAATAACAGTGCAGTTAAAGAGGACCTCTCCCCTCTCCTGACATGCTTGTTTTAATAGCTTCATACATTCCCCATGTAATAACAGTTCAGGAACATCTATTCTTATGGCTCTATGTTGTGCCATTCCTTTATTATTTCTACTAGAAGTTGCTAGCAGTCTGTAGTAAGGGTACAGAGGGGAGGTAACCAGTTAGGGGTGTCATGTACTAATTAAATCGTCTCTTGACCTATGAGAAGTCTCAAGTATTTTTCTTCCATGCTTAAAGGGGTTGTCCCTCGAATAATGTAAAAAATGAAAATCAGACATCATATAGTACATGACAACCTTTTTTTAACAAAGCTAGAACCAACCCTGTACCTCGCATGGATCCAGAGATCTCCCCATTCATTGCTCTGCTAGATTCATATCAAGCTGACAGCTCAGGGAGTGTCTTTTCTGCTGAGCTCAGGAGGCGTGTCTCAGCTCTCCCTATCACAGCTCAGGGGGCGTGTCTAATCTCTCCCTATCACAGCTCAGGAGGCATGTCTCAGCTCTCCCTATCACAGCTCAGGAGGCAGTTAAAAGTTGAAACTGAGCATGTGCGGCCAGATCAAAGAAATAAGAAATTAAGGGGTCCTATACAGATACATTTTATTGAATAACTCAGTAGCTGTACAACATTTTTAATGACATGCAATTACAAAAGTATTCAGATCCAGGAGCTGGTTTGAAAACTGTAGAATATTTTTTGTGGGACAACTCCTTTAAGCAATTGTTTGTCAGTAATAAAAACATAGATACATTTCTGAGGGTGGGGGGTTCTTTTACAATCTTTTATGTTTAAAGGGGTTGTGAGACACGCCCCCTGAGCTGTGATAGGGAGAGATGAGACACGCCCCCTGAGCTGTGATAGGGAGAGCTGAGACACACCTCCTGAGCTGTGATAGGGAGAGCTGAGACACACCCCCTGAGCTGCAGCAGAAAAGACACTCCCCGAGCTGTCAGCTTGATATGAATCTAACAGAGCAATGAATGGGGAGATCTCTGGATCCATGTAAGGTACAGGGCTGGTTCTAGCTTTGTTTGTCTGATGTCTGATTTTCATTTTTTACATTATTTGTAGGATAACTCCTTTAAAGGTTTCTCATTGGTTTTTCCATATGTTGTAAAAAAAGGAAATTGGTCGTCACTCTCCGTCGATAAGGTAGTGCTCAGTGGTAGCTTTTTCAATAGATCAAGTCTGTCAAACCATGGTACTCATAAAGTTGTTTGATGCAATTGCTAGTCATTTATTTAATCCATCCAAGTAAATATAAAGTCCAAGTAAATATAAAGTTGTACGTTTCGGCCTATCCTAGAACTATTTCACAGCCTATTATTCAAAACAAACAATATGCAAAATAAGTGATACAGAATTCATTATGCAAAACATAATTCAAAACATGATGTCATACAGATATAGTAGCGCCACTTACAGGTAGTTGTCCCAGGGATCCATAATAGAGGGTGGTAGAGTTGGATTGGAGAATGTCACTGGGAAGATAGTACATAAAGTTGAGACCAAAATAAACATCATGCACCATGAATTCTATATAATTTATTTTGTACATTATTTCTTTTGAATAATAGGCCGTGAACAAGGTCTAGGATAGACCGAAATATTAGCCAATAACTTGATATGTACTTGTATCAACTGCGTCAAGCAACTTTTTGAGTGCCGTAGTTTGACAGACTTGATCTCTTTCCATATGTTGTGGCCTGGATACGGATAAAGACCGAAATATGGAACCTTTTTGTGCAGGGGCAGGCGAACAGGTGTGAACCATGTCTACAGGAAACCACCACCCTCAGAAACATGATAACCATAAACAGAAACTTAACGGATGTTCTCAACTTATCAGTGTGTTTTAGCCACTTTTTTTCAAGTGGTCTCCCAGATGTGTGACCACTGGTCGTCTGGTAATGTGGAGCCAAGATCTGATTGCTCTTCCCTGTTTGAGCGACCAGAATATTTGACCAAGTTCCATATCTTGAAGGAGTGTTTAGTAATAGAATCAGTGATGTTGGGTCGGGATGTGGGGGGAGTCCATAGGATCAAGTCTGTATTACATGGTGCTACTTCTGAAACTTTGTAGGTGAGCTGTTAAAGGGGTTCTCTGGGAATTAGGAAAATGAAAATACGTAAATATTACTTTATTTTAAATATATTCCCAAATACCTTTCATTAGTTATAATGGCTCTTGATTAGGAGAAACAAAGTGGCCGCAGTCCTATTAGTACACACAAAACCTGTCCTAATCACACATGAGGACAAGTTACTTCACAACACTGAGGTAAAGAGCTGCCTCATCCTCCTCTCTGCTCTGCTTGTCAGGGATTATGATCCTGAATACAGATGATAAGATCTTCAGCTGAATCTCTGTGGGAATGGCGTTCGTGAGGAGACATGAAGTACAGAGAGGACGGACAGGATGGACTGTAGTAATTGAGACTGCATACAAGAGCTGCTGCTCATTATGCACACCATTATCCACATCTGCTCATGAACTCCATTCCTACAGAGATTCAGCTGAAGATCTTATCTGTATTCAGGATCATAATCCCTGACAAGCAGAGCAGAGAACTGGATGAGGCAGCTCTTTACCTCAGGGCTGTGAAGTAACTTGTCCTCCTGTGTGATTAGGACAGGTTTTGTGTGCACTAATAGGACGGCGGCCATTTTGTTTTCCTAATGATTGCTCCCTAGACAAAAGGAGCCATTATAACTAATGTAAGGTATTTGGGAATATATTTATAATAAAGAGGTTTAAAGGGGTTGTCCGAGTTTTGAAAAAAAATATACAGTACTTTAAATCTGATGGGCAGCAATATATAACTAAGTTAAGCAAGTTTTAGGCAAAAAAAAAATCTCTATTTCCTAATAATTTCCCTGGTTCTCTTCTGGCCTTTGTTTACATGCAGTAATAACAATCTCTGCCCCTGACCCTCTCTGTAAAGGCAGTGAATACAAGTGCTGAGTGACATGTCTGCCTGCTGGGATACTCAGCAGCATGTTGTATGTGTAGGACTACAAGTCACAGCTGTACAATGACACTGCTGATACACACAGGATCTCCCCCTACCTGTACTTGTAGTTTACATCTCCTCCAGATCAGCTCCAGTATCAGCTCTGTGTCTGTAGGGTGAGGAGAGCAGATCCTGTGTCTCTTTACATCTGCAGCTGCTGTTGTAAAGCCGTCAGTGTGTTCTGGCTGAAGGGGTTAATGTTTTATCTGAAGGAATCCAAGGAGAGAGCAGATAGCAGCAGCGGCAGAGCAGGGGGGCGTGGCCACCACAGTGACGCCTCGTGTACAGGCTCTTATCTGATCTCTGAGGCTTGTGCACGAAACATCACACAGCAGAGAGATAAGCTGACATTACAGGTCATCACAAACCAGCAGCTTTAGAAGCAGAAAGTGTATGGAAAAGCTGTTGAATTTGACTAGTTAGAAACATACAAAGGACAAAAAAATAACTCGGACAACCCCTTTAAGTATTTTCATTTTCTTAATGCCCAGAGAATCCCTTTAAGTGAAGGATTGCCAACTAAGCAGTATGATAGTATTTTGTGAAGTTCAGTACACTAAGTTTGTCTTTGAGCCTATGTCTGTACAAAGTAGACCATGCTACCCTTAGTCTCTGTGTGGTAATTTGCTATATTTTTATTATTGTCTTAGCTCTGTTTTTCTGATACAGAGCTAAGCTATAACCTAGTGTAGATTATATAATTCTGGCTGCCTGCAGCCACCACAAGGGAGAGCTTAAGATCTTGCTGCATACGGTTTATACACTGAAATCAATAATATAACAGTATGCAATAAGCTTCTAAGCTCCCCCTAGTGGTGGCTGCAGGCACATGGAATTTTTGCACTCATTTTTAACTTAAATTTAACAGAATTTTAATGTTAAAAGGTAGACATATACTTTGTTGAGTTTATTATGCTGGTTGAGTTTAAGGTGAGGAATTGGCTGCAAACAATCTTAGATGGTCACACGTCCCAGAGTCCCTGCACTGTAGACTTATTATTCGTCTCTATTTCTCCTATTCAGTATATATTTCATGATGTCTGCTGTGTGCTCACTGCTGTAGGAAGTTTCCCATTTCCTCGATATATGTTTTACATTTCTTCTAAATTTGTGTGGTCAGATTCTTTGTTTTAACAGGATTTATCTTGTTTTAGCTATCAGTCAGTGGAGTGATAGTGTTTATTACCAGCCAGCTGGATACATTTTTTCTTTCCTCCATGAAAACACGGATTGAAGGTCTGCATCCTCTTCCACTGACACACCCAGCTGCAGTAGACATTAGACTATTTGGCCGGTCTCAATGGAAAAATTGTAGTGTCCAGAGACTAGTAAATACGTCATTGTGTAATGCTTGTCCATTATAACTACCACTGATAATAATAAGAACAAAAGAACTTAATATCCTGATGAAAGAGACCACCAACATTAGGGAATATGGCTGCCATGGATGTGGGTACTTTTTTGGGTTTAGGTAGGTGTTATGTGTCACAACTACTTTATCCAGGACCCAAGGTTTCCCAGCAGAACATTAACTAAAGCCTCACACTACCTCCATCAGCTTGTCTTCTTACCTCAGTACATCCTGGTGCCATATCTTCCCCAGGTAAGTAACCCGCACACATCTTGGTGTCCACATAATGTAAATGTAATTCATCAGACGGGCTGTCTTCTTCCATTGCTTGATGGTCCAGTTCTGGTGCACATGTTCTTATTGCAAAAACTTGGCAGTGGACTTGGGTCAGAATAGCCAATCTGTCTAGTACGTATATGCTTACAGATATGATGCCCCAAGTGTTCTTACACTTTCTACCATAGTCAGCAGTAACATATTAAGCAATGTGTGCTTCATTGGCTCTTCTGTGGAATCAGACCAGATGGTCTAATTTTGCTCCACACACACTTCCATAAGCATGGTCACCAGTTCACCAGTTGTCCTTCCTTGGACCACTTTTGGTAGGTACTAACCACAGCATACTGGAGCACACCACAAGAACGGCCATTTTGGAGATGCTCTGACCCAGTTGTCTAGCCATCACAATTTATTCCTTGTCAAAGTTGCTAAGATCCTTACTAGAGATGAGCGAGTAGTGTTCGATCGAGCTGGTATTCGATCGAATACTACGATATTCGGCCGTGCTCGATTTCTTTCGAGTATAACGGCGATGGCGCACTTAGAATTCGTTTCCCCTCCCACCTTCCCTGGCGCTCTTTTTCCACCAATCACCATGCAGGGGGGGTATGACAGGCACGCTGAGCACGGCTGGCAGCGCGAAAACGGCCGTCTACATGCATTGGCTGGAAAAACCATGTGACCTCGAATATTAAAAACTCAGCTCTTCCTGCTCTGTTCGCATATGCTGCGTTGAACTTAGTCAGGGACAGAGGCTGGAGAAGGGAGAGAACAGGTTTTAAGCTGTTGGACAGGCAGGAGCGTGATTAAAAGCCCTTATCAGGGCTACTATAGTTGCAGTACAGTGATAGCTTTACTACAAGATACACTTTACAGAGAACGGCTGCTGTATTCAGGATAGCTGCTGGAGTAGGGACAGAGAGAGGCATTAGTGGTGTATTAGGTGCTCTGCTACATACCAAACTATATTTGGCACTACTGCTGCTGTACTTGAAATATAAAATATATAGGCCTTTCAATTGGCAACTGTACTGTGCGTTCTCTTGCAAAAGTAATTTCTCAAACCTGGTGTTCATACCAACACCGTCTGACACTTAAAGTACACGGCTGTTACCTTGAAATATACAATATATAGGCCCTTTCAATTGGCAACTGTAACTGTCGTTCTCTTAGCAAAGTATTTCTCAAACACTGTGTCTTCATTACACCCGTCTGATCACTTAGTACACGGTGTGTACCTTGAAATATACAATATATAGGCTTATACATTGGCAATGTACTGTGGCGTATCTCTTGCAAAGTAATTTCTCATACCTGGTGTTCAAACACACCGTCTGGATCACTTAGTACACGGCTGTGTACCTTGAAATATACAATATATAGGCCTTATAATTGGCAACTTGTACTGTGCGTTCTCTTGCAAAGTAATTTCTCATAACCTGGTGTTCATACACACCGTCTGATCACTTAGTACACGGCTGTGTACCTTGAAATATACAATATATAGGCCTTATAATTGGCAACTGTACTGTGCGTTCTCTTGCAAAGTAATTTCTCATACCTGGTGTTCATACACACCGTCTGATCACTTAGTACACGGCTGTGTACCTTGAAATATACAATATATAGGCCTTATAATTGGCAACTGTACTGTGCGTTCTCTTGCAAAGTAATTTCTCATAACCTGGTGTTCATACACACCGTCTGATCACTTAGTACACGGCTGTGTACCTTGAAATATACAATATATAGGCCTTATAATTGGCAACTGTACTGTGCGTTCTCTTGCAAAGTAATTCTCATACCTGGTGTCATACACACCGTCTGATCACTTAGTACACGGCTGTGTACCTTGAAATATACAATATATAGGCCTTATAATTGGCAACTGTACTGTGCGTTCTCTTGCAAAGTAATTTCTCATACCTGGTGTTCATACACACCGTCTGATCACTTAGTACACGGCTGTGTACCTTGAAATATACAATATATAGGCCTTATAATTGGCAACTGTACTGTGCGTTCTCTTGCAAAGTAATTTCTCATACCTGGTGTTCATACACACCGTCTGATCACTTAGTACACGGCTGTGTACCTTGAAATATACAATATATAGGCCTTATAATTGGCAACTGTACTGTGCGTTCTCTTGCAAAGTAATTTCTCATACCTGGTGTTCATACACACCGTCTGATCACTTAGTACACGGCTGTGTACCTTGAAATATACAATATATAGGCCTTATAATGGCAACTGTACTGTGCGTTCTCTTGCAAAAGTAATTTCTCAAACCTGGTGTTCATACACCACCGTCTGATCACTTAGTACACGGCTGTGTACCTTGAAATATACAATATATAGGCCTTATAATTGGCAACTGTACTGTGCGTCTCTTGCAAAGTAATTTCTCATACCTGGTGTTCATACACACCGTCTGATCACTTAGTACACGGCTGTGTACCTTGAAATATACAATATATAGGCCTTACAATTGCCAACTGTACTGTGCGTTCTGCTTGCAAAGTAATTTCTCATACCTGGTGTTCATACACCACCGTCTGATCACTTAGTACACGGCTGTGTACCTTGAAATATACAATATATAGGCCTTACAATTGCCACTGTACTGTGCGTTCTCTTGCCAAAGTAATTTCTCATACCTGGGTGTTCATACACACCGGTCTGATCACTTAGTACACGGCTGTGTACCTTGAAATATACAATATATAGGCCTTATAATTGGCAACTGTTACTGTGCGTTCCTCTTGCAAAGTAATTTCTCATACCTGGTGTTCATACACACCGTCTGACACCTTAGTACACGGCTGTGTACCTTGCAAATATACAATATATAGGCCTTATAATTGGCAACTGTACTGTGCGTTCTCTTGCAAAGTAATTTCTCATACCTGGTGTTCATACACACCGTCTGATCACTTAGTACACGGCTGTGTACCTTGAAATATACAATATATAGCCTTTCAATTGGCAACTGTACTGTGCGTTCTCTTGCAAAGTAATTTCACGGCTGTGAAGGCAAAATATTGTAACCAAAAAAAAATAAAATGCGGCGGGGGCTAGCGGAATAGGACGTGGACGAGGACGGGGGCGCGGAAATGCTGTTGGGGGCCTTGTTGAAGCCAGTGGGGGATACAATGCGTGCTGGTGAGGGTCAGCCAGGATCCCGCTCATCCAGAATCCCTGCCTTTATGGGACAGTTAAGCAGGGGGCGGGTTACACCGCTGTTGAGGCCTGAGCAGGTTGAACAGGTGGTTGCAATGGATAGCCGATAGCGCTTCCACACAGTTGTCCACCAGCCAGTCATCCACACAGTCTCACTCTGACCCTCCTTCCTCCACACCTGGCCAACCAGAGTCATCCCACCATTGACCCCTCCCAGGAGCTCTTTTCGGGTCCTTTTTCAGATGTGCCGGAAGAATCCCAGGAGCTAGCAGAGAATTTGTTTGTAGTGATGCCCAAACACTTTGAGTTTTCGCCATCTCCTGCTGATGTGGACCCTGAGCCAGCATCTGTTATCATGAGCGATGATGATGATGAGACGCAGTTGCCATCAAGGGAGGCTGTTGGAATGTCCAGTGGGCAGCAGGAGGAGCAGATGAGGAAGTGGAAGAGGAGGTGGTGGATGACGAAATGACCGACCCCACTTGGCCAGGGGTGATGTCCAGCGAGGAAAGTAGTGGAGAGGTGGTGGTCTGCGCAGCACCGAAAAAGGCAGCAAGAGGCAGAGGGATGTCCAGAGGCAGAGGGATGTCCAGAGGCAGAGGGATGTCCACAGGCAGAGGGATGTCCAGAGGCAGAGGACAGTCCAGACAGAGAAGTGAGGCCACAGCCAGCAGGGCCGAAGCTGTTCCGGCAGCGGGCAGTCGCGCGAAGCTCCCCATCGAGGGCCTCGTACTTCTGTGGTGTGGAGATTTTTTAATGTTTGTGCGGATGACAAACTGAGCGCGGTTTGCACACTCTGCCACTCAAAACTGAGTAGGGGCTCTGAGAAGAGCAATCTGACCACCTCAGGCATGCGGCGTCACTTGGAAGTCAAGCACTGGGCTGAGTGGGAGAGAGCAAACGCAATACAACCTGCGCCCGGTCTTGCTGCCAACTGCCTCTTCCCCTGTGTTGTGTGCTGCCACTGCGGTCCAGACCTCCAGCCAGGACACCTCCACATCTGCCTCTGCCTCGGGCTACTTTGGGGCCTTCTCCTTCAGCCTCCCCTTCCCCGCCTCTTCGCCTGCACCTTCACACTCCTCGTCCCAACAACTGTCCATCTCGCAGGCGTTCGACCGCAGGCGGAAGTACGCCTCGAGTCACCCCCAAGCCTTAAACTGCCACATCTCCAAACTGCTGGCCCTGGAGATGTTGCCGTTTAGGCTTGTGGAGACGCAGGCCTTCCGCGACCTGATGGCGGCTGCCGCACCTCGCTATTCCGTCCCAGCCGCCACTACTTTTCCCGGAGTGCCGTCCCCGCCCTGCACCGCCCGCGTGCCCTGAGGTACCAGTCACAAAGGTCCACTTCTGTGGACAAGCGCTTGCGGCCAGGGACGATACATCTCTTTGCGGCACACTGGGTGAATGTAGTGGAAGGGGGACGGGTCGCAAACAGAGACGCCTACCTACCACCCCCGCCCAAGATTGCCAGCATGGGTCTGATTAAACCCCCCTCCTCCTCCTCCTTCTCCTCCTCCTCTGCCTTAACATCGCCCTCAGCCGCTAGCTGGAAGCGTTGCAGCACTGGCGCGGGGAGACGTCAGCAGGCGGTGCTTAAGCCTCATCAGCTTGGGCGACAGGAAGCACAGCCGCCCCAGACGGTTGAGGGACGCCATATTGGCAGCAGGACAGAGATGTGGCGGTCGCCGCCTGGCAGCTAGGACCAGGCATGGTCGGTGTGCCCCGATAACGGGCCGTAACCTGGGGGAGGGTGGCGGCTCTGGAGCTTTGCCGAACTCAATCACGTACCATGCCTGGCCCACGTTTTTAATCTGGTAGTCCAAAAATTTCTAAAGACTTACCCAACCTGGCAGAGCTACTGGTGAAAGTGCGGCGCTTGTGCGCTCACTTTCGGAAGTCAACTGTAGCTGCCTGCTAGCTTAAAAAAAACTTCCAGCAACGCCTCCATTTGCCTGAACATCGGCTGTTGTGCGACCTGCCGACTCGCTGGAATTCACCTATTCCATGTTGGCCAGGGTGTGTGAGCAGCAGAGAGCATTGATGGAGTACCAGATTATGAATCCACGCGTGCCTCCAACTCAGCTCCCTCAGTTGCCAACCACAGTGGCCATGGATGGCAGACATATGCGATGTACTGCGTATCTTTGAGGAGTCCACCAAGAAGGTCAGCAGCCGAGGACGCTATAGTGAGCGTAACCATCCCGCTCCTATGCGTCCTTAAAGAATCCCTCATCGCAATAAGGGGAGAACGCAATTGACGCAGAGGAGACGGGGGTAGGAGGAGACGCAACGGAGCTACACAGTCAGACCACACTTTTGTCTGCTTCACGGTGGCA
>ONZH01001849.1:172500-280136 GCA_900303285.1 Rhinella marina | reverse complement strand
CTTGGTGGGAGGGAGCAGCCAACCACATTGGGACTACTTCGAGAGGTAGCGGTCTATTAGCTACCCTGCAGAGAAGTCCCAGATCCCATAACATCATTGTTATTAATTTTACAGATGCCCTAAAATAATGTGGTTTGTCCTGTCGAGTCCTTCCCATAAGTGTCTTTTCACACTTTCAGAGTTCATCTCCTGCAGGCACAGATGCTTCTCATTCTTTTGCATACAAGATTTTGAGATTACATATTTTTAGATGTTAAAGTATTAAGATGTATCTTAAGGGATCAATGAGTTCTACACAAAACTTGTAGAAGAAGAAAGCTGCTCTGAAAAGATGTTAGATGACAGGTATGTTTAGCTTTTTTTTTTTCTAAAGCAATGTACTTGTTAAAATGTTTCCAGAACAAGAGGTCAAACTTTGAAGAAAGAGATTGACAGGTACAGAGGAAGCTACAAATAATTGTAAGTCAAAGAGGTTGATGTTTCATGTTGTAGCCTCCAAAGATTAGTAAAAAAAAATGTCTAGTACAAATATATTGTGAATAATGACAAATACATTTTGTATTATTATTATTATGTACAGAAGCTTCTTACTGCCATCTCCCAATACATGCATATTGAGACAATTTGAACATGCATTCAATTTCTGTGCATAGCTAATATATTTTATTGGTGGTGAAATCACTTTACCAAGGCTTGGCAGCCTCCAAACCAAATTTTTACATTACTTCCTTATTCATCATATGCTAAAATTAGAGATAAGTAAGTCTATTCTACACTAATTGCCCACTGCAGGGGCTGGGATTTAAAAAAAAAAAATTATGAAATGTATTTATTTTGAACTAGTGTATGCGCACTGTGATGACCATTGTGGGCAGCAGCATCGCTCCATGCAGTGTGCATGCGTCGGCAGGATCTCGGCTAGTACACTGGATGAAGTAAGAGGCTTACAGGGTGGGCCAAGAAACAGGCTAGGGAGGGTTTATGTTAGAAGAATGAAGAGCGGCCTGGGCATTTACAGCCCAAACGCCGCCCCTGGGCACTTGTGAACCCTCATTTACTTATGAATAAAACTGAGTTTTTGCCCCTGGTGAATATCCAAACAAAAAGACAAAGGTACCATTTGACCGATCTATAGTTATGCTACAGTGCTACAGTATGTAGGCGGTATATAAGGACAAATTGTGGTGACAGACTCCCTTTAAATAAATAAAAAAACAACACAAAGAAACTAATCACCATTTCAGCGTTTCCTTGGTTTCCGATGGTCTGTACTTCCTGGTCCCGCTTCATACAGAAGTGACCCACTACAGCCAGTGATTGACTGAGACATTTCAGTGTCAAGAGGAACTGGACTGTAGAAACTGGCAGGAGATCAGGAATTGTCAAAATGAGGCAAGTTTTCTTTTTGTTTATTTAAAGGAATTTTACTCATTTTGGGGAAAAAAAATTTTTTTTCAATTGTTCGATATAAAAAAATGCCAGCAGTTTTTGTTCTACAGGGTTAACTTTCAGTTTATCAGCAGAGTTTCTTTCAGTCTCTCTGAACCACCACGTGGCTGCTGTTTCAGCTCAATGTATAGCCTTTATCTCTGAATTCCTTATATAGCTAAATTTATATTTTTTTAATAGTTTTTATGAGCTGTCAGGAGTAAAGAGATAAAATCTATACATGGAGCCATCAGAGCAGCAACCTGACAGTTCAGTGAACAACTGAAAGCAAGATAATCTGCAGATGGATTAAAACTTAAAGGGGTTATCCAACCCCAATAATGACCCCCCCAATGCCCAGGCCCTTCGTGTACATTATACTTACCTTCCCCACAGCAACCGCATCGCTCCGGATTCCTGCACAGCCACCACTGCGTTTCCCCGCCACTTGGATCAAAACATTCGGCTACAGGGGGAGCAGCCAATAGCAGGCCGCGACAGGGACGAGCCTCCCTAGCATTGCGGGTGACGCTAGGGAGGCTCGTCCCCGTCCCCCCATCACTGGATGTTTTGATCTGTGCAACAGGAAGATCTGCAGAGATCCAGAGCAAAACAACTGCCGGGGAGCAGATAAATTTACAAGGTAAACAAGGGGTTGGATAACCCCTTTCAACCCTATAGAAAAAAAAACTGCAGAAAATGTTTAACCAATTGAAAAAAAGTTTTATCCCAAAATGCATAAAATGCAATCATTAAAAAATTGCACACTAAAAATTCAATAAAACATTTAAAAAAAATAAAAAACGTTCTAAACTTTTTTAT
Organism: Rhinella marina; assembly: GCA_900303285.1. Taxonomy (NCBI): domain Eukaryota; kingdom Metazoa; phylum Chordata; class Amphibia; order Anura; family Bufonidae; genus Rhinella; species Rhinella marina. The sequence continues at coordinate 277,886 of ONZH01001849.1, read as the reverse complement.
TTAAATGTACCCGCTAGAGGGAACCTCCGGCTCTCCAGCTGTTGTGAAACTACAATTCCCAGCATGCTTCATTCATTTCTATGAGAGTTCTTAGAAGAGCAGAGCGAGTATGCTTGCTGGGAGTTGTAGTTTCACAACAGCTGGAGAGCCGGAGGTTCCCTACCCCTGCGCTAGACCAACTCATTAAAAGGAGAAAATGCGGGAGAATGGGCTGAGGGTTGTAGAAAGGACATGGAAGGGGAGACTGTCCCAAGACAAAACCCAGTGCTATGATAGGGGCCCATTCTGATATGATATACTACGGGACCCCTTTGTTTCTATGTACTCCACTGACCATGACAAGATGGTGACAGATGTGCCATAATCTCACTTGCTAATGTTCACAAGCTCAAATAACACGGCTATTAGGGGTTATTAAGTGAAAGAGCGGTTAGTTATGAGGGTGTGCGAGTTTATGGTAACATAAACCTGCATAGTTAAAAGGTTACAGTGAGCAGTTGATACTCCCACAATGTTAGGAGAACTACTAGTGATACCATATTGGAATTTTCTGGTGACCAGCGCTGCCTGTAATAAGAGGTAGTCGATCCTCACCAAATACCTGTTCTCTGCATCAACACAATTCCCAACCCAATCAGTCCTTCGAGCTTTTAACACTGGAATGTTTTAATCCTCCGCATACACAAACAATCCCCACCAAACTAAAAACCCGTCAGATGTCCCTCAAGTGAAAACCGAACACCTGCAGCCTCTCCCCCCCCCCCCCTTCATTATTGTCTTGTCACAGGGCTTGCAGGGGTATTGCTTTGAGGAAACCAGATGGGAGTCATAACTCTTTTATTACTTGTAGAGAATACATCTAGACTCACTACTTTTACATGGCAGACAGGACCTGTTCCAAGTTGTTTTCCCACATGTGCAAAACACTAAAAGTTGGGGATTAGACATGTGATATGTTAATTTTTTGGTCATATGTCCAACAGGTCATTAGATAGTCTTTGGAGATGGTCTTGTGTAAATTGTATGAAAATCGAGCATTTTCCTGCTTTGAGCCATTGACTCTTTTGTTAAAAGAGTCAAAACTTATCACTAATACACAGCACAGGTTGTAAGTATCTAATGGCTGAGGGTCTGACCACTGGTCTGGGACCTCCACCGATCACGAGCACAGATTCTATGCTTCTATCTATGGGACTGGCGAAAAGAAACCAAGCTCAGAGCTCAGCAGTCCCACAGTCCCATAAAGTTTGAATGGAGCAGGAGTGTTATGGACAGTGGTCGTGGAACCACCATGGCAACAAACAGGTTTAGGTTAGGGCTTAGGGCGTTATCCTGGTGGCTCCCTGGTTTTCACTCTTTAACCCCTATACAGGGATCTAGTCTTCACTGAAGGGAATGCACAAGACCATTACCTCTTGGAACAGACGTGGTGTGGTGGACAGCTGACTCACAGAGGTCAGAGAAACCAGTGTCATGGACTGAAGGATCAGGCATTATCTGTAGTAGTAACAGGCCAAGGTCAGGACAAGCAGTGTTTGTGCAAATCCAAGAAACAGTCCAAAAGTCAAGTCCAAAAGTCATGGCAGGCAGCATAGAATAAGAACAATAAACAGGCACAGGTCAGGTCAAGCAGCAGAGGTTCAGAATCAGGGAATCAGGCAGAAGTTGGTACACGGGCAGACAAGCGGATTATATCACCTTTGCAGGCTCTAACAAGCTGGTGAAACTTATTGCTTAGGCAAAAGGTGGGACAAACAGCACAGCATATATATATATAGTAGATGTGATTAGCACATTAGTCAAAGCAGCTGCACACAGAGCAAAAGGGGAATTAACCCTTGCAGTACTGTGGGGTGAGGTGACGTTCAGTGGATAGTACCCCTAATAGAAACACAGGAATCAGTCCCCCAGGCCCACTGCTGAAGGGCTGGAACTGTGACAGACACAGAGTGAATCTATCTATTTACCTATCTCATTTCTATCTATCTCCTATCTATCTAATCTATTATCTATCTATCTATCTATCTATCTATCTATCAATCAATCAGTAGGCACAATACACAAGACTCTGTTTCTGCAAAATAAACCAGACCTTATTTATTTGCCATTACAGTGTCAGGAGAGATTAATCCGTTCCAGATGTTTTGACGTACACCTGTGGCTTATACTCTGTTGGGGGTAGCCATTTAGCCATTTTCAGGTTTTTGTAGTAGTAGTAGAGTTGCTGACTAAATGTGTTTTGTTAGCTCCAAAATCTTAGCTTTCAGAATTCCTCTTCAATTTCACTTCCCTGTATTTTATAACTTTATGTTTACAAGACAAAATATTAACCAAATATGACCGTACATTATGTCAATAACAATATGCTTCTATTAAACATTTCCCTATGCCACGGGTCCAGTCCACAGTCCATCATACATAACTGTATCATATGCAGGGGTGCACCACCAATGAGGCCAGGTGAGGCAATCACCTCAGGCAGCACCAGGTAGGGGCAAGAGGGGGATGGCGGACGGGCTATGGGCAATGAGCGCTTTTATTGTGGCAAAGGGGTTAGACTAAGAAATTGGCATGGAGGACACCGTTTCAGTTACGCCATTTCTATGATATTTTTTTCATCTCAGTTACGAAAAACTGTGGTAAAATCACAGGGAGAGATTTTGTGAAAACTGGTATAAAGGAAAAGTAGCTTAGTTGTCCATAGCAACCAATCAGATTCCACCTTTCATTTTCCAAAGTATGCTTTTTAGTATACTTTTTTTTAAAGGTATCCACTAAAAAAAACAGATGACATCCGTGTGACGTCCGTATTACATCCGCAAATCGGACAAGAATTGGACATGTTATATTTTTCTGTGGAACGGACTTGCAGACATATGGATACAGAATGCACACTGAGTAATTTCCATTTTTTTGCAACCACATTGAAATGAATGGTTCCGCATATGGGCTGCAAAAAAAAATAAAAAAATGGAACGGAAAACAGACAAAAAATAAGTTCATGTGCTTTCAAGCCCTTAGTCAGAACTCTTGTGGGCCTCATTTATCAATAAGACTCTCTGTGTTGCTCATAGCAAACCAATCAGGGGTCACCTTTCATCTTTTTAACTGCTCTGGAGAATGAAAGCTGAGTTCTAATTGGTTGCTATGGGCAATGAAAACTGTTATACTGTTAAAACAGTTTGGAGAAAGGAGGCTTCTATGTGTTTTGTGTGGCCCAGTGAGGTGAAAAAGAAGACACACCCACTTATGTCTGTCATGTGACTTGCTGCAGCCAATGATTATAACACATCACACACACATACATCATATAGCTGTGTGTTCTGTGTGAGAACCCATGTTTCTATTTCCACAGAACACGCACATGGTGGCAGCCATGATAAGCCACATTCTCTATATCACAACTGAGCATGTGAGGAGGGGTTCTCCCAAAATGGCAGATATGTCATGTTCTTATATGAGTAATCCCTTCAGCCTAATATTACCAGACCAGTTCCTGAGCGGACCATTTACCCCCTTTCCTGACCAGGCACATTTTCCATGTGTCTTTGAAAGCCATAACTTTTTTTTCATTTGGCTATGTAAATAATGTTTACTCCTTTTGTCGGGGACGCACAGATTTTTATTTTTGTGTCATTTTTATTGTAGAATTATTTTTGCTTTTATTTTTTATTTAAAAAAAGGCAAACTAATAAAGGGGAAAAATAGTCTGTGTTCTTTTGTTAATAGCACGTGTAACTATATGGGTTATGGTGACTGGGGGCGGGGCTAGAAGCTGTTTTGCAGTGTGTGGTAGCCTTTTTTTTAATATACTTTTTTAAATTTTGCCTTTATTTCGTTTTTTTCTTCTTTTTTTAATTTAGACTTTGTGCACCCCTTAAGTCATACAAGACCTTTGAGGAACATTTAACTTTCCTTTTTTTATTTTTATTTCTGATTTCTCCTGTAACTGAGACTGACATAGTAGCCCCAGTTAGGCCTCTTGTTACTTATTCTCTCAGGGTCCGTTCAGGAAAACACTGACTGTTATTGCGTTCAGTGTTTCAGTTTTTTCCACGCGAGTTTTGATGCGTTTTTCACTTGCATGATAAACTGAAGAATAAAAATCATTTCCGGATGCAATGCGTTTTTCACGCAAGCCCCATTCACTTCTATGGAACCAGAGCTTTGTGAAAAACACAGAATATAAAAATAGGCTGCAATGTTTCCTGAACGCAGAAATGATGCGTGAAAAGTGGATTGAGTCCGGATGCTATGCGTTTGCGTCATGCATCAGAAAACTTGTTCTTGTAAAAGAGGCCTTACAAGGGGAATACAACCCTCACAAAGGTTGTACATGTGCAAATTATAGAACGTGTCCAACTCTTGTGCTTTTTGAGGATAAAAAGAATAGGCAGGATAGGTCCTCATTCAGTATTAGAACAGTGGATGTCCAACTTGCGGCACCCCCACAATCAGCTGTTTGAAGAGGCAGTAGTGCACCGGTGAACGCCACAGTCTCGATCATCAGTCACGTGGCCTATGTGCAGCTCAGCTCTATTCAAATAAATGCACCTGGGCTGCAATACCAAGCACAGCCACTATACAATGTACGGCGCTGTGCATATAATGCGGTGAGGAGGCTGCAGGGCTCACTGGAACACCACAGCCTCTTCGGTGTCGGACTGCCACAGATCAAATATTGATGACCTGTCCTCAGTAGGCCATCTACACTGAACTCCCGGAAACCCCTTTACGGGGGGTTCTTTACTGCCAACCTATGGATTTGTACACTAAAGAGAATTATTAACTTCTTGCACTCTTTTCCATACTATACACAAAAGTGTCTGGAGGAGATCCAAACCTCCAGGGCAGGGGGCGCAACTACCATAGCAGCAGATTATACAACTGCTATGGGGCCCAGGGCAAGAAGGGCCCAGTCTTAGTTGGGATTATCTCCTCTTCTACTGGAGGTGAAAACTTGGTCAGGACTCTACCCTCTAAAGGAACAACTTTTAGCAAATGAAGCAGCGGAATAAATGGCCCAAGGGTCATTGATAAGGGTTTAGGCAGAAAACCCTTCTGTCCTGTGTGGGGGCCTGGTGTGATCCTTGCTATGGGGCCCCTACTTCTCTATGTACGCCACTGCTCCAGGCCTAGCTTTTAATGGTTCCAGCAACACAAGAGTTTGTGTTCATTTTCCACTATGGCATTTTGTCTTTAATTATACATTTTCTGATCTGAAATTCCAAAATGTCTTTCTTATATTTGGGTGCCTACATCTGTACCTTATATTCACGATGTGGTCTGGAAATGTAATAAAAATCTACTTAAATTTCTTCTTAAATTTGCTTTAGCTGCAACGTCCTAACAATGAGAATTGTTATGGAGTTCTTGATTTACTGGGCTTATTCTCATCTCTCAGGTTTCTCCAACTATATATCCAAACTTGAAATATGTTAGCTATACTCCCTGAGTTTTATAGAAGGTTAGCTAAAAAGAAGAAGTACAATACCTAAACAATTTATAGTCAGTATGGCATCCCCTGTAATACAATATCAGGAATATTCATTTACATATACAAACAATGCATTCCGATGTGTGTTTGTTCAGTCAGAGACATCTGCTCGGGATGGATCTTGCGGGACTGCTTCCTCCTTCCTTCCATTAACACTTGTACAAGAGCAGATGACACAAATTTAACCACAACTACAGCAAGGAAGCCGTTTTACAAAATATCACAAGGACCAATAGGTTACTAAGTAGGCTTGGATTTCATGATACAAAGAGTCTGGACAAAGGGTGTCTGGTTTTATACTGGAGAACCAAGCAGTTTACTGCTAATTAACGTCCTCATGCCTCACACAGGAAAGAATGTCGTCCAAATTCCAAATATGCCACGGTCAGGGTTGAGTTTTTCACAGCTGTAATGTTGATGAATCCCATGAAATTAGTGAAGCCACTTGAGGTTTTGTGAGACGTGAAGACATATTTTAGAAGCCTCAGCTGCTCCAAGCTCTGGTTTTCATTCCATGAGATTGTATCACCTTCCCCTTATTTCTCACAAGATTTATTTTTCTACGCTGCCGGCTTACATCGCAGGCCGCCATTCAATTAAAACCCGCCAAGCTAAGGCAATTCCGCTAATGAGTTCCATAATCCCCTATTAATTAAGAGGGTCTTGTCACATAATGGTTAGCATTTTTATTGTGGTATTAGGAACATTAAATTAATTCTTCATGGAAAGTTATCTTGGAATATTTTTTGAATTTTTAAGACGATATTTGATCTCCTTCAAAGTTCATTGGGATGGAGGTGATACAAAATGTACTGTAAGGGTGTAGTAGCATTAAAATACTAAATTGTGGAAACTGGGGTACAGTAGACAAGTAGTACTAGAGGCAGGTACTGGGAAGGATAGTAGTCCAGAGCAACATTCAAGGCAAATTAACATACTTACCTACTGGTATTATAGTCTAGAACATTTACATAGGTACTTATAGATAAGTTCCATCCCACTTTACCAGATGTATGTTGGTCAACAGTGATGTGGGCATCAGGAAAGCTACCTTTATTTTGGGAATGCCAACTCCATCTTGTTGCCAGTTTGTCAAGGATGTAGTAGGCAGTGAGTGTGGAACCATATACTGTGGCAACCATATACTTGGCAACTGTGGCAACCATGATTCCACACTCACTGCCTGCTACATCCTTGACAAACTGGCAACAAGATGGAGTTGGCATTCCCAAAATAAAGGGAGCTTTCCTGATGCCCACATAACTGTTGACCAACATACATCTGGTAAAGTGGGATGGAACTTATCTATAAGTACCTATGTAAATGTTCTAGACTATAATACCAGTAGGTAAGTATATTAATTGGGTTAAACCTAAGGGTGTTATCCTGGCAGTTCCCTGGTATTCACGCTTTAACCCCTATACAGGGATCTTGAATTCACTGCAGGGGAACCACCAGGCCGCTACCTATTAGAGTAGTCTTTTTCTGGTTAATGGCTGACCCAAGGGGGCCAGAGACACTGGCGCAGAGCCCCAGGGTATAAGGTAAAACCATAGTCAGGGACAGGCTGAGGTCAGGATAGGCATGGTTTGTACAAATCTGTGAAACAAGTCTGAGGTCAGGACAAGTAGCAAAGGGTCAATACGGTAATCAGGCATAAGTCAGTCAGTTCAGGCAGCAGAAAATCAGGAGTCAGGAAACAGGTAGAGGTCAATACACCGGCATACAAACAGAAGAGTACACCTTCGCAGGGAACTAGCAAGCTAGACAACCTATTGCTCAGACGCCTCTCCCTAGGCAAAGGCACCTGAAGTAGTCCCATGTGTCCAGCAATTGGCTGGTGAAGATTGGTGTAACAGTGTGATGACCCTTTAGGAACCAGGAAGGGCATGTATCCTACAAGACAGAGGAATAGGCATAGCAGCCAAGTGCAGGCTGTGGTCTCGAGTGGGGTCACAGGACTCCGGCATCCAACTCTGCTGCTGGAGGGTAGAGGAGGCCAGCAGGGTGGGTGATGCGTCCCCAATGCCAGGACAAATGATGTGTTTGATGGCTCTAGACCTGTGATGGCTAACCTTCAGCACTCCAGCTGTGGTAAAATTACAACTCCCAAGATGTACACTTGCTTGGCTATTCTTAGAACTCCATAGAAATGAATGGAGCATGCTGGGAGTCGTAGTTTCACCACAGCTGGAGTGCCTGAGGTTAGCCATCACTGCTCTAGACCAACTGACTTACTTTCTGAATATTCCTCCACATTGCTTTGGGAAATTGAGTTGCTCCTCCACATTTTCATAGCAGCCAAGTGTCTCATCGCTTTGTTATGGTGACAGCCTGACCCTCCGTCTGTGGTGAGCCTATGCTCCAGAAGATTTACTGTCTTTGGCTTATCACACCAAATATTTGTAGCACTTCCAATAGATTCTCGAAAACATGGATTTTATGGGACTCTGCAGTTCCTTTCACCCTTAGGTTTTTTTCTTATCTAGGCTTTTGCTGTACATCATGAGTCATGAGTGCTGTATGAGGAACCTACTGAAATATTATGGTACAAATGTAGAAGATACTGTATAATGGAGCTTCAATTTCTGTACTTAGCTCTTATGTATGGTATCTTTGTGTGTCATGCTTTCATGGGAACATTTAGCTCTGTTATTCTAACTTTTCATAACTGTACCTGCTGTGTATGGCCCCAGTAAATTGTGTGGTTCAGTGTGTGACTATCTGTTACCTGCATTACTTGCGCATTGCATACTATATTTTTTAATGCACTTGATCGATTTACATTATGGTTGCTAGACATGTATACCCTGTACACTGTACTGCCCCTGATTCTTACTCAATCTGTGCTATTGATTAGTGCGTCTCTTCATCAAATATTCAGCATGGCATCCTCTAGAGAATACAGGTCATTGACATATTAAGAGGAAAAATTGCGCTTTCCTCACTGGTATCTGATGTCGGTGGTATCCGACGATGACACCGCACAAATGTCTATAGCCATTATCCTGATGGATCTTGTGAGCAGCACATTTCCTGGTTCATAAGCATTCTGGCAGCAACCCGTGCATCTTGTGCTGGTGCTTTTCATGTGGAACGGAATGAAAGTTCATGCTGTGTGATAAAAAAAAAGTACTCTTACGCCACATGTCCTAGAATATACAACACGTGTGCTGTTCCTGCAGCTCTCACCACAATACACATTAATGGGGCGCTAAACATAGAAGATATAAAATATATGTCCTGGACTATGACTAATACACCATTCTACAAGAGGATATTTTACACCTATGAATTGTATATAACTGTATCAGAGCTGACTTTGTCATTTAGCAGTTTCTTTTGTACCTGCAGAAACCACAGACAACTCACTAAGATAGTGGCTGTGCTTGGTATTGCAGTTCAGCACTGTTCATTTGAGTTGCGCCTAGTCCATGACATTGTTGGCATAAACTAGCAATATGCCGCCAACGTCTGAGATGACATAACCTCTTATAAAATCTAATTGGCTGCAATGAGGATTATTACTGCTCTGATTACCACCAATTGTAACCCTTAATATATCATTTGAAACCTTCATCAGGCTAATGTTGCTTTTCTACAGAAGAAATCTGCCAGAGGAAATCCTTCACACCTTGTCATAGATTTCGTACATTTTTGCATTTTCTTTGTCCTGTAACCAAAAGATGCCAGTTTAGGGCCCAATTGTGTTACATTAAACCTATCAGATACATTCAATAACTTGCCGTTAACCCAGTCTTTAAACAATCTAATGTGAATCGGGAGTTTCCAGTTCCTCTTAGGTTTAGTTCTTGACTAGCAATTAGATTGGTCATGTTTGATTTTTCAAAGTCTGGTTCCGCTGTGCGAGACCAGCAAGCTTGTACAAATAGGGCAAAAAAATACATTGAAAATGTTGCAGAAAAACTACCCCTTTAATTTGCAGAATGGCTACACAAATCCACAAAACATACAGATGTGCTGGGTCGGACTGGCCCACCAGAGTGGATCAGTGTCTGAAGCCATAGTGGCCCTATAGGTCCAGGAGAAAAATACCATTTGAAGCTGACTTTGAAGCCAATCACTTACCACTAGGGTCTATTTCTTTGATTTAAAACATATTAGACTTGATTGATGATATGAGAGTTGGGCCCTGAGAAGAATTTTCTCTGGTGGGTCCAGGGAACCCCAATCTGGCACTGCAGATGTGTGCACGGCCCCATAGAAATGAATGAGTCAGTAAAAAAATGCATATAGTCCGCGGTATGAAAAATACTGTTGTATGCATGAGGCCTTACACTGGAAAACACAGAAAGCCCTTCTTACAGGAGAACGTCTGCACATTCCTCAGCCCCATCGCATATCCATAAAACAAAGAGGCTAATCTTCATTTCAAGGACAGTGGTTAGAAATGTGTCAGTCGTTCCTTTATGTCTTCATCCACTGTCATTAAAGGAGGATTAACTACCTTTTTGGAAAAGTGATGGGAGAGATATTTGGATAAAGAAAGCTTTGCTGTGTATTTGACATATCTGAAATATGATGAAGTGTACGGTGCACCAAGGAGCACTTATTTAATCTCGCCCCTGAGGTCAAACATTGTCAGCTCTCCCCTGAAGGTTACAGTTTGCTGACAAAGAAAACACCCTAATCAAAGACTACTACTAATAATCCTTCACCTTTTGGCTGACTCTTTGGACTTGTAGCAAGTCCCGTTTTCCTTTACCCCTTTGTAACTCCTTGTGAATGTAGCCATTATCTGCGGACACAATCCCACCAGCTATCCCAGCTGTCAGATTAACAGAGTCCTTTGATATCCTGGGTGCCTGTCCCCTTACAAAAGATGAGTAAGTGCAGTTGTACTGTAAAACAGCTCTGCATTGTCTCTGTGGACTGCCACTTGTGTCTTTTATTCATTACGTTCTGACCATACCACCCAGGGCAATCTCTAACATCTCCAATGCAATTATATTCTACAGTTTAAGGGCTTGTCTTTTTTTTTTTTTTAGGAGAAGTTTAGCTTCCCCAATAGAGACAAGGGCACTCATCGGATGAAACTGAAAGCTATTGAGATCAAGTCTCTAGATGTTCGGGAGGGGGCTCAAGGTAAAGTGTACACATGGTGGACATGGCTATTTGAAAGAAGACTTATAAGTAGAGATGAGGCTTAGACAGGGTGCTAAATCCTGTGGTCCTGTAAGTCCTGTTCACGGGAAGCACTCCATGGTATGGAGACTTGTTGACAATGCATATAGGTAAAGATGAACAAATCCATTCTAAATAAATCAAATGTCTAGAATGTTCCCAAACTTTGGATTCCAACCAAATCCAAATCTTTTGCGATTCAGTTTAGATAAGTATTTCAAAATGGTGGCCACCATTTTACAAGTCAGAAAAGGCCACCAAAACCGGTTGATTTGTGGACCATATTTTAATTTAAAGATATGATATGAAGATATGTTTGTTCCCACCAGCTACCATCCATTTACCCATAGTTATCATAGCACTTTCACATTACTAGTTTCACACTGAAGGGGCCCGCCAGATCCGTAGTGATAATACAACCTTGTGGATCCGTAATGAACGGATCCGGTTGTATTATCTTTAACATCTTTTAAACGGATCAGGAATTAACTCCATTGAAAGTCAATGGAGGGCGGATCCGTTCACCATTGTGTCACACCAAACGGATCCGTCCCCATTGACTTGCATCGGGGATCATTCCGGATCCATCTTGGTGCGGATGCCTGGACCGGAGAGCAAACTGCAGCATGTTGCGGTTTGTTCTCCGGTCTGAAGACGGAACGGAATGCTTCTAGGAGCATTCCGTTGTCTTCAGTTCAGTTTTGCCCCCATTGACAATGAATGGGGACAAAACTGAAGCGTTTTATAGGGGCTCCGTCATAGGGGCTCAATACCGGAATTCAAAAACGCTAGTGTGAAAGTAGCCTAAGGGTGGTATTACACTGCCCGATCTTCAGGCAGTGTGACCACCGATGGATGTGTTACATCCTTGTATGCTTGTTTGCACCAGTCGGATTATATAGGCTGATGCAAACTGAATGCGGGAGGAACCATAACGTTCTCCCTTATTCTGTTCTATTCGTTATCAGCAGCAAATCCTTGATTACACAAGAAGATGTAATGCCTATAATTGGGCATCTTTCATCTTCATGAAAGATGCCCATCAGCCGAAGAATGAGCGTTTGCTTGTTCATCGGCTGAAGGAATGCTCGATTATACGAGCCAATTATCGAGAATGAGTGTTCCTATGAACTGGTGTTCCCGATAATTTGCCCAATTATCGTGCAGTGCGACAGGGACTTAGAGGTTGGACACAGTCCTAGGAGACCCCAGCGCATCATACCCAACTTTTCAGAGCAATTTCAGCACTTTCGACTCAGGTTGAATCAGACCCTGAAAGGAATTTCAATACATTTGCTCATCTCTACTTATAAGGATTCTATTATAATACCATTACTCTACCAAAATAAGCCATATTCATGGGGCCTGTATGGTGGCTCAGGTATATTGTGCTTCTATATACATACCACTGTACTACACAGGTAATTCCCCAAGAAGCAATGGCACGACATATCTCTGCAAACCTTCATATGGGCTTTTATAGATCCATAATAGAGATTGTTCGTGAGCCCATAAAAGTTTTCTTTAATGGATTAGTTGCACCAATAGCAAGGACATTGGGTCTTTGTATAAGTTAAAGACCCAGAGCTAATTTTTCGGATAAAACTTGGCATGTACTTTAGATAGCTGCCAGAAAAATATTCCTTCCAGTCTCCCCTTCCTCCCCAATCCCTTCCATTTAAACATGGCTCAGCAACATGGGGGGAGAGTAGTAAATGTACTTATCTTCCCCAAGAACTGACGATTAGGCACAGGGGCGGATTGGCCATAGACCTTACAGGGAAATTTCCTGGTGGGCCAATGCCCAGGGGGCCGCCTGGACCATACCTCCCAACTTTTCAAAATTGCAAAGAGGGACAATGTGTGCGGTGCACATCACGGCAGTTTTTTCAATACTAGGCCACACCTGTAACTCCACCCAAAGCATAATTACTGGAGCCCCTGCGGCAATTTTTTTTCTTGCTCTTCATTGTCCATATAAATATTAGCACATAAATCATCAGATTATAGATATTTTAAGGTCCAAATTGCACCAAATAATGAAGTTGTGGTCTAAATTTATAGGTAGAAACAATACAGATACTTTAGTAAGGAGCAATTTAATAAATTTATTAATACAGATTTATGCATTAATCCTCCAGGTCAAAAAGAGGGACAGAGGGACTTGGGTCAAAAAGAGGGACTGTCTCTCCAAAAGAGGGACACTTGGGAGGTATGGCCTGGGCTCTCCTCACAGTCGGCCAGTGGAAGTTTTTCGTGGATGTATTTTGTGCTGCTCGCAGTATTTTGTGATGGACTGTGGTATTTGGCTCTGTTGGGGTGGTATAATGTGCCACAATATGGTATTGTTGGACCTGTTGGACCCGACTACAAAAAGGGGCCACTTTTAGTATTTTTTCCAGGGCCACTTTAAGTTCCCAGTCTGCCCCTAATGGGGCATGTTAAAACGAGCAATGGATCCTTCTGTTCCCGGCATTTTCCAGGGTTTGGTAGACATTCATTTAATGTATATGCCTGTATGGCTAGCCAAACTAAAAAAGAAAACTCTGATCTTGGAAGACAATTGCGTCTTTTTGTCCTTATAGGATACCAACGGGTTGTAATAGAAGCTGATTGAGATCCTCTCTTATCTAGTCTGCATTCAATGGTCTATTAGAGAGCCCCTTGTTCATCTCAGCCCAGGGCAAATGTTTATTTCACTTTTTAGGAGTTAAAAAAAAAAAAAAAAAGCTCTGGACTACATAGCTTGAAGAGAATATTCATCAATGCTACATCTCAGTGGCACTGACTCCAGGCTTGGAGTGATATATGACTTACAGCTGTGCGTGATGGTCTTCTGACACACTTACTGAAACAAATATACAATACAACTGTTTGACGCAAAAAATCTAGTCAACTGGACAACCGAGCATAAAATACATTTTACTTTTTGGTTTGAATTTTGTGTTCTGATTTGGTTTGAAAACCTAGACAAGGTCATTCCTATCATGTGCAAAGGCCTTTATACACATTGAAAAAATTATTTTGAGGGCCCACTCTTTATATCTATAAGTGTATGTCCAATTTAAATTTCACACTGCATATATGTAATGAATAAGGACTGATAATAAACCCACAAATATTTGCATAAACTTCAGCAGTATGAGTCCACTCTTCAACTAGCTTTAGACGGGACTACGAGACATTATGGGTTCTGCTGTTTCTTGGATCCATTATCATGGCAGAGTATGCACACACTAGAGTATCTTCTGGTCAATTGCTGGGCCAGTTTGACTCTGCTTAACTAGGTTCATCAAATTCTATATTAAAAAAAAAAAAAGATAAGCTTGGGTGCTCAGCGTTAAAGAGTAACTAAACCTCTTTACAATTTTCTTTTAAACTGTCTAAATAGCTCAAAAATCATTTTTGTAATGTACTTTATTAATTAATTATTAGAGAAAAGCGAATATATTCATAAAGATTCGTTATCCGCACGGATATTTGCGTACTCGTAAGTATTCGTTACTCGGCCCAGTAGCGTGTGAATTTTGTGGTTTTTTTTTAACTCATCCCTGCATGTTTAGCGCCTATTTCTTAGCCAATAAACATGCAGGGAAGCCTGGGGGACCTCCTGCCATGACCTTCTACCTTTTCTACGTGTCTAGGAGTGATTGGCTGCCTGCATCAGGTGACGTGCTATTATATATATGCGTACGCCGGGGCCTCAGATCACACACCTTGTGGTTTTAGGAGAGGGAAAGAGTGTGCGTGTGATAGGGATAGCAAAAGCATACGAAATAGGAGAATATTCGTTTCTATTAGGCAGGGAACTGCATTTGTGACCCAAAAGTCTTTTTAAAGACTACTTTTTAAAGACTACACTACAGCTTGCAAGTGGTAATGGTTTCACTGTCTTGAATTCATACGCAACAGCGTATAGAGTAAATTATACATAGCAATAGCGTACGCTTTATCGGACAAGGTCCTGTCGCTCCTTGCACTGTCTCTGCTTGCTCCATGCATGCTGCCCCTGGTGTTCCCTATCCATTTCCGTGGTGTTTCCTTCACTTTCAGAGCTTTTCAGGTGTTTAGGAAACCTTGCCTGCAAAGAACTTGGGTCCCCTGCAAAAATGCTCCTATCTCCCATTGACTTCAATAGGGTTCGGTATTCGGTAGGAATATACGAACTTTTGGAAAAGTTTGTACGAGTACCGAGCATTTTAATATTCGCTCATCTCTATTAATTATGCTATTTTGCTTCTCAAAAAAAATCATCATTCTGCTACAGTGCTGACTTGTCAGCGCTGTACTGGTGTATGGATTTAATCCTGTACCCTGTACTGTTCTGCTTCTGCTGGTGCCTGCTCCTCTCAGCTCAAGGCTTCTGAGCTGATTTGTGGGCTATTTAGAACAGTTTAAAAGAAAAATTGTAAAAAGGTTTAGTTACTCTTTTAGGACACTTAGGACAGACATTTCTGGCATATCCGTAGGATAGACTTTAAATAAGTCATAGGTGGTTTCCAGAGGCGTAGCTATAGGAGGTGCAGAGGTAGCAGTCGCTACCGGGCCCAGGAGCCTGAGGGGGCCCAAAGACCCTTGTGCCACATAAGAAGACACCAGTATTATGGAAAGTGCATCCAGGTCAAGTTAGTCGTCTGGCTGGAGTGAAGGGATTAGGTCAATCAGGTGGCACAAAGGCGAGAGATGGGGGGCCCAGGCTGAAATCTTGCACCAGGGCCCATGAGCCTTTAGCTACGCCCCTGGTGGTGTCTTGATAGGTAGGACCCCAACCTGTTGGGGCAGAGAAAGGAGAAGAAAGAATGAGCAGGCAGAGAATGTCTACTGTTGTCTCCATTGTATGGAATCCACCGAAAAAACCTAGAACTGATTCTCTGGTCCCCATCACATTCTTGTCATGCTCTGTCTTTTGTCTTCTGTTCTTAGCCTACGCCATTGGTTTACCAAATGGGGATCATGAATATTAATGGTCAGAGAATTCTTATTTTCAGAACAGGTTAAAAACTCATTGAGGCTGTTGTTTCGATGCTGTGTCCTCTTACTTTTAGTACATAATGTGGTCGGTGACTGTAGTAACTGTAGTTGCATTCGCAAAGAAAAACTGAAATATTTTAATTCCTCCCAACAAGTAGTGGACCCATTTACCATATGTAACTGAGCCTTCTATACAGAATGTAGCTAATTTGCTTTGTAGTACATGGGTTCTATGACCAGGGGCGTAGCTATAGGGGGTGCAGAGGTAGCAGTCGCTACCGGGCCCAGGAGCCTGAGTGGGCCCAAAGACCATTGTGCTGCATAAGAAGACACACAAAGCACTGAGGGAAGGGGGGCCCAAGCTGAATTCTTGCACCAGGGCCCATGAGCTTTTAGCTACGCTCCTGTCTATGACCCAACATATCGCTGTAGACATCACATTTGAATATCCAGTTAGATGGGGTGAGAAAAAGTTAAAGGGCGAACTAAACGTGAGTTGAATGGAAACTTCTTTCCCCTTTATAACATTAACTCAAAAACTCCATCATGGTTATTTTTTTCAGCATTGCTGTTTGCCCAAGAGGCCACAGTTAACAGGTGACACCAGGATATCTGCCAGTGTCACTCAAATGTAAGTAAAACAGCTGGTGGCAGATGTCAACATGCACCACAAGGATTGTCCTACCTGGAACAGACAGGCAAAGGAATATGGTGGCTGGAACCCAGATATTGATTGTTGATGCCTTTTTTCAGAATGTTGCAGTTATGTCGGTGTCCGGTAGAGAAGGTGGTGCAGATGAGGACTTTTGGTCTTCCCACTGATGTTCAGATAGCTCATATACAGTTTTATAAATGGCAACTAATATTTGATAGGTTGGGATGATGGCACTACCAGAAAGAAGGAGAAATTTGAGAAACTATATTGGGTCTATATCTATAACCATATAAGATTGCAATACCTTGAGAAGAAGACTACATTGGTTAGAATGGGAGGGTGTTGTCTGTGAGCTTGAACCCCTAATGCATATATTGAAGGCTTCATGGTCCCTTGGTAATGTAGCCAAGCCCCTTATTAGCTCATCTCAGATTGAAATCTCGGGATCTGAGAAGTCACAGGGGATCATTTATTAAGCATGCCATGAAACTTTTCGATGTGAAAAAAAAGACATTTTGTGACTTTTTAAACTCCAGTGTGACAATTTTTTGTTTCATGAGCGTTTTTGTGCCGTCCCACATGCCTCCCCACTTGGGAGTGGCAGGGGCGTGGCGGGAGCCCGGCTGGTGCCAGGAGTTTAGCCCTGAGAAATTTACCATCTTTTATGCCTGGAACACAGGAACATTTTACAGTGTTGCCCTTTCAGGCAGTTTTAAGCCAGTTTAACACTCTCTAATGCTATGTGGAAAAGTGCTTGAGATTTCATTCTGGATAAATTATGATCTAACCAAAAGTAATGTCAGTTACAACCAGCTCTGCTGTTTTTTTTAGCCAGGGGGGTTAGTAATATTCTCCACGGATAGCCCCAGTGGGCACAATGCCTCACAGCCAGACATGCTGACCTTACCAGCACCTGTCCTTAGAGCTAATCAATCAGTTTAGATTCTTCCAGGGAGACAGCGTGTCAGGAGTCAGAATGTCACGCAAATAACAGGTGTTCGTTTGTTAGTATAAAACTGGAATACTTCAAATTGTTCACTGAAACAAGACAACTTTGTCTGTGCAACACATATTGTTTGTTGGTTGCAGGCTGCGACAGGTAGGATTGTAATGGCAAACACTGGAGGTGATCTGGAAGAGATAGCTACAGTGCATGCAAGGCGTATGGACAGTTACACATCACAGAACATTTTCTTGTCTTCTTCTAGTACCATATGATAGGGTGGCAAAGCCACATGAATTTGGGGCAAGACAAGCTCTTCTGGCATGCAAGTCAAACTTGGCAAAAAGTGCTTACCCATCACCCTTATTGCTTGTGCAGTGCCCCGCAGAGGAAGTTCTGGGAGGAGGATGGGAGTGGAAGCAATGGCACAGATAGGAATAGTAGTGGTTCAAGGCGGCTGTCCTCACTCTGGTGTTCCCTGTGACTGGAGGCACACTTTTTCTTTCTTTAGGGCACAACCTGGACAGTTTGGGGACTCCTGCCTGGTGAACTTTGGGGTGCACTTGAAAGTTACCAGTGGGCAAGGTGCAAGGCGTCAGGGCAGGTACGGGGCCCATGAAAGGTTAATCGAGTCAATGACTGGGCCCATTTGGTTGCAATAAATAAAGTCTCTCTTTACTGAATTGATAATCGGAGTAGTAATTCATAGAGCAGTAAGGGCACAGTTCTGAGGTAAGATTCTCCCAATAGTTGTGTATAGGCAGTAGCAATGATGGTAATAGTAGTCCTCCCTTAGTCTCACTCTAAACACACTTAGCAGTCTTTCCAAAGGTGTGCAGTTCCATTCTCATTAACTCTTTCAGCAATTCCCAGGCTGCTGGGTGCAAAACTTTGATCTGGATGGCCAGTCCATCTCGAAGTATGGTGGGTGCCAGAGGCAATTAGCCCTTTCCACAAGCAGTAAAGTCTTAATGCCATAAACGAGCGGTACCTTAGTATCTGAATCCAGTGCATGACCTTAATGGTTTCAACCTTCTGTGGATGTCTGTGCTCTTTCCCTTAGGGGTCGTCTCTCAGTTTAGTTCTTCTCTGGAAGCTCTTCAGTCTCAGGAATAGTGTGTCCTAGATGAGCCTACTTGGCTCTAGCTCTGCTCAGCCAAGACTAACTTACCAGCCGGTCTCCACTGTAACCTAACCAAGACTGCCAGTATTAACTGTTTTTCATCCATACACAACCATATGGGATACTTAGAGCATAGAGAGATAAGTGCTTTTAGTTTTAAATCACAACATGTAACTCTTTGCAAACAATTAACTTTTATGAGCAGTCCACTGGATCACTGCAACTGAATTTTTCCATTTGTGTATTGATCAACATTCCCACCAATTTCGGGAATGTATACTTTTTCTAAGACCCTATAGTACCAACCAAAAGACATATATAGTAGTGCCACATCTTATTTCCAGCCATTTTCATGTTTTTCCTGCTTTGCAGAGTGGTTGTGTCTTGGCAGCTGCAGTGAGATTTGACTATTTGTCAATCACAAGAGCCCTTCATACCCCCCAAACAAAGCAAGTAAAGACAGCTGCAGTGATATTCATATAGGAGAGAAGGCCCTATACCAATGATCAAAATAGGCTCCACTCTATCCAAGGGCCCATAAAGAGCCACAAGGTCTGTCTTTATGATATATGTTCCCATGGATAGCTACTTCCTAGGTGGTTGACTGCATTACCAATCCACGTTCCTATCCAAAAAAGTTCCTATCTGACAGCAGTACACCCATGTTCTCCCTCACAGTTTTACAGTAAAAAATAATACAAGCCACATGCAAGAAAGCATGTTTCTTCTTCTATGTTGTGCTGTAGTCACCTGGGGCATTGTGTGTTTTTTTAAATTCCTATGGAGACATCTCCTCTCATACGTCTTTTGAAATTTATGAAACGGCGGTAAATGCCTATGAACACTTTCCAGTTAAAACCCGCAGGTCAGGTGTATTAAATTAGAATGACTTTTTTCATGCTCTTGGATGTTGGTTAAATAAATAAAATGGAAATGCATCTTCTTAATAGGAACCCTTTTTTGTGTGAAGCCAAAAACTGTGCTGAAAAGTAGAAAAACAGTGTTCAGTTTTGGGGCTGCATAACTAAATCATAATGGGTTCCTTCTGTTGGTGGCATGACTCCTACAGAGATTAGCCCTATATAGGTTTATTCTTCCAACTGGACAGAAGCCCAGCAGAAGCCTCCTCCTTCTTAGGACTCATTGCCAGAACCACATTAAAAGAGTTCTCTGAGCAACAAATACTGATGATCTATCCTCTGGATTGGTCATCAATATCAGATAGGTGGGGGTCCAACACCTGTCATCCCCAATGATCAGCTTTTTCGGGCTGCTGCAATGCCAAGTACTGTACAACGTATGGAGCTGGAGGCAGACATCTCTGCAGACTGTGTGAGTGCTGTGCTGGGTTAGTCCAGCTCAGCTCTCATTCATGTCTGACACCTGCTCCTTGCTTCTTCAAACAGCTGATAGGCAGAGGTTCCGGTGTCGGACCCTTACTGATCTGATATTGATGACCTATCCTGAAGATAGATCAACACCATCTATAGCCTGGGCAACCCCTTTAATGTTGAAAAATTTACATGAGGACCCTACTCCAAATCGAGAGTCAAAACCAGTGACTATCTTAGGGTGAGTCCACGTGCAGCTGAATCTTCCCATTGTGGAATCTTGCCACAAAATCTACAGCAATCATTCAACCAACACACGTCAAATGTATATGACCAGCTCTAGACTAGACTAGAATAGACTGGTAAATTCAGGACATTTAAGCCCCATCCCAGGAATGGCCAAACCCAACCAAGAAGTCCCACTTCTGGGCATAGCTTACATACACCCCACCCATTTTTGACCTGGGACACTAGGAAATTTAGGGACAGCCCCTGAAAATTCGGGACCGTGCAACTTTGAAATACATAGATTAGATTACACAAATGATGTAATATAGATAATATGGTAACTGTGTTCCTTCTTCCCGTGTTTAATGTATATACGGAATATAAGGGATATAGAATAAAACAGAATACCGGAATGTCCCATTCTGCTTATAACTAAACCATATGTATTTCCTGCATAGAAAAAAAAGCCTATTCAAGGTCATATTTCTCCTTGTCTGAGGAAGCCAAGATAAATCCTATTACTCCTCCTAAATTATTTCTAGATGATGGATTTAATTGTGATTAATAGTATCAAGTGTGGAAACATCCGGCAACAGAGAAGAAATAGGACCAATTAGGATCAGGCCTAGTGAGATAATTTACAATGCAGCTGTTTCTTCAATTAGGAACCTAATGCAGGCTGTTTCTAGAGCAACTTTACATCAAGGATGTGACACTGATATACTCCGTCCTGAGGACCTTTAAGCCCATTAAACCACAGGGAGGAAAAATTCCATAATCTGACTCCGGCGCTAACAGTTATATTGTTGTCTCCCTAATGAAACTCTTCCTAAACGTGTGTAATTTAATGCTGAAAACATGAGAAAATGCCATATTTTTCCACCGGGCTTTCTTAATACATTAGGGTTTGAAATATTTCATCTCGAAATGTCCTGTTATTTTAGTAATGTACAAGCTTATGTACATTATGGGGGCAAGTTTGTACAACTGGTAATGGTAGCTTCAAAGAAAATTTATTACAGCTTAATATATGACGAGCATGAAGGAAACGGTAGAAAATGGGTAAAACAATCACATTTTCCCTCTTTATCTTTCCCTGAGGATAGAGATTTTCAACTCTACAATCATCTGTGCCAGATTTTTCTGGCAAAATAGGCAAAGGTAAGAGCAGAGGAGAAAATGGTGAAAAACGGAATTGGATAACATTTAATGGATTTTACATAATATGAAAAATATTATATAAGAGACTAATACTAGATGGACAACCAAGGGCTGGATATGAATGCTGCCTCAAAGTTTGCATGGGTTTCTTTCAGTTAAACCCAAAAACACTCTTATGGGTTAATATGGCTTCCTATGAAATCTTTTTGTTTGCCTAATAACTAGTATCTATTGTTTAGATCAATTTTGCAATGACCATTCAATGAAACCCTCTGCAAAAAGACACACTAAAGGAACCTAGAGATCTTCAACAGCAATTCATCCAGATCCCCCTATCTGAACATGTGTGTGCGTTTTCAACAGCAAGTGAGGAGACACGTCTGCTCCCAGAACAAAAGGATAAGGCGTTGAAATTCAACTAGATCAATCCTGCTTTGATATCGAGAGATATCAACATGGGGGAGAGTCAAAAGATCCCTATAGAGATCCCATAGCTGTCAGCTAACAAACATATGTGATAGCTCTCCCCGAATACACATGGACATCAGCTCAATTCAGCTTGTGTTCTGAATGGGAAGAGGGGAATAAGCGTCTGCCAGACGTCTCTGGCAGTGGTTTATCTCCTTTGAGAGAAAAAAAGGATCAGGTTTTAAAATTCAACTTTCTGGATCCTTCTTTGATGTTGGAGAGAGGCAGGAATTTCCTATAGTCCTTCAAACACATTAGATACTCGACCAGCCCTGTGTAAGTTTGTGGGTTCAGCTGATGATAAACGAATGTGTTTGTGGACCTTGAAACCCCACTGATTAATGATAGCCAACTAAAAAAAAACTGCAATTCACAACCTAAAAATGGACTCAAAAAGTATGTATACGTTGAATAGCTTTCCTCTGAGCACTCATGTTTCCTGCCGCAGTTCAAAGCCGAAATTTTAGGTATATTTTGCTTGTGACTAAAACACATCCTGGATGTGTTTGTTCTTCTGGAGTAGGGAAATTAGATTGCAAGCTTCATTGGAGCAGGAGATACAGTAAGTGACTAAATAACGTCCTCTGTGTCCTTTGGAAACCAACTGATGTATGGATTGAGCCCATAATTTAGTCTTGCCTGGACCCTGTGAAAACTAAATAACTAATATCCAATGCACTCACATGTATTAGTAAACTACCCGCACCGTACCCATACATATACAGGGGCAGATTGGCCATAGCTATTACAGGGAAATTTCTCGGTGGGCCAATGACCAGGGGGCCGCACTAGCCCTCCTCATGGCCGGCAAGTGGAAGTTTTTGTCTATGTATTTTGTGCTGATGGGGACAGTATGTTGTGATGGACTGTGGTATTTGGCTCTGTTGGGGTGGTATAATGGGCCACAATATGGTATTGCTGGGCCTGCCTTCCATCAATTTGGACCCGACTACAAAACGAGGCCACTTTTAGTATTTTATTTTTACATATATACTAATAAACCATGTGAAACCTGTCTTACACAGGGGTGATTATCATGTAAAATATGGTAAGATCAAGTAAAGGTTTGCAAATAACTAGTGTGAACATGACCAGGTGAGGCGCGATCAGTGAGAAAGTGCTCTTAAATGTTTTATGATGACCTAAGATGCATTTCTTGTAGGCGCTCTATCTTCTCGTATCTCAAAAGTGATCAAAGTTACATAAAAGTTCTGATGACAGATATGAAGGACTGTCTTTTGAATGTTAATGACTTGCTATATATCGTCAATCGGCAATAACTAACTCTTTGAAATTCTTACTCAAACCTATTAAAGCTATACAAATATGAGATAAATGCCAGAATTGAAAAGTGTTTAGAGTGACAATCTGGGACTACTATTACCATCATTGACGCTGCTAATGAACAGCCATTGGCATAAGCAAGCTCTGTGAAATACCCCTGAATTGTACCTGATATGTGCTTGTACCACATCACCCATCATCCACAGTAAAGAGACTGTTCTTTGGTATCACTAAACTGGCCCTGGTCATTGACTCCACTGTCCGTTCCACCGCCCCCTGCATCTAACCTCCTGCCTTGTACCCAGCCAACTATCCACCATCTAGGGCAGCCCACTCAACACCAGACAGGAGCACCAAGATCACAGTGTGCCCCAAGGGAGGAAAAGGGTGCACCCTCCATTGACCGTTGACAGCCCAGGGAGAGCCAGGGTGAGAACTTCCACCATGAAATGCGAGTACTACTTCCACCATCATAGCCATTACCACTCCTCCCATCCTCTCTGGGTTGCTGCACTTTTATTCCTCAGTGCTAAACCTTATCCATTGTAACGGTGACTCCAGCTCTGGAAATGTGTTTTGAAGCAGTTGAAGATATCACATATCGTGTTTTAACTCGTTTACATGTTTATAATAGGCCCCTATCATTCATCTGCCCTCAGTGACTATACACATCAATGCATTTGGATTTATGAAGTATGTTCACATACTTTTTCCATGTAAAGCCAAATGTAAATTATATAAACTGAGTGGCAAAATACATTTTTATAAGAAGATTTCGTTAGAGTAACTTTAGCACCTTATTTCGGGATTAAAACAAGCACCGTGCACATATATCTAGATCGTCTATCAGTGAGGGGATCTGGGTGGACCTGCTGGAGAAGAACTGATTATGAACTGTCACTTGTCAATGGTCTTTCCATAGAGGCAGCATTACAAAAGATGCAGAGTTTACAGTTATGTTGAAAGTCTCAAGATGGTCTCTGCCTCTTCATCTTTGCTCCTTCCTGAAAGGTCAGCAACTGGTGCCTAATATTAGGGACACATGAACCCTCCACTCGCCCCTGGAGATATTTGTGTAACCTATAGAATTCCTCTCCACATCTTATGAATGTCAAGCATTAACTATGCACAGAAGTGGAGAGAACGTCTGTAATCCCTTCCTTCATACTTCTACCTGCTGGTTGTTATACATTGTTTTTTTGCTTCGATTCCAACCACAGATACAGAATTACTGCTAATATCTTACTAAAATAATATCTTATTATTATCATATTAAAAAAGGGTAGTGTGTCCCTGCACAATCATCCAACAAATGGCACTTTTACACAGGACTATTACCGGGCATGAACATTCGTAAAAATATTCTTTCCACATAATTGCCCTGATCCTTAGTTCATCTAAAAGGGTTTTCAAGTCTCTGCTAAAGACCTCTGGTGGAGGCTTATCTCAGTTGAGAACAACAGGATGAGGCATTGAAACTCAATATACCCAATCCAACTGTTCCAGAAAGTCGGTCACCCCCATAGACATATGATAGTTGCCGAAATCGGTAGGTTCAACAGACTTTAATGAAATGCTGATTGGAGTGATGTTTTCTCTGCATATAGTAAATCACAGCTATAGAAAGTAAATAATAGACAAAGAGCATCAGACAGAACTAGCATGTAATAAGTAGAGCGCCACCACCACACCTATATGGGCACAACTCTCCTGCTCGCTCACAGACACAAGAAGTCATTGTAAAACTTTCAATGGAGCCGTCCCCTAGTCCCTCCAGATATAAAGCAGTATTCAGTCAATATGAACTATACTGCTCTGCCTCTGTATTAAGTGCAGCAAATCACACTAATTAAACCTGCCAGTATAGCCAATTACTTCTCAGTTTTCAGCACGTAGACATTTGTGGTCAGAACCTTAAAATAGCGCTGCAGCCAGGCACACAGCAGGCATTTAACAGCCCAGCAGACACAAGGTCAATTTTTTTTTATTATTGACCACAGGAAGATCGGTTTAGCTAGAAGGCATTTTCAAGAGCCTCAAAAAGGTTTTGCAAACAGACATGCCGGGCAGCAGCAATAGTAAAAGCCCTCTGCAGAATACTGGAGAACCAGGCCACCTTCATATAATTGTCACTAGTTTATATAGAAAGTGTTCGTACATTTACTCTAAGAAATTCAAATAATCCGACCCAAAGGGAGGTGGTCATAGGAGGTGCAGAGATAGAATTGGATCCTGGGCCCAGGTGCCTCAGGGGTCCCAAAAGCCAAATTAGAAGATATTATCAGCTCTACATGGTAAGTTTGTGGCCACGTTATAGATTTTGCATTGCGGGCCAGCAGCTTTCCATTATAGGTCAGGCAGCAGGGGCCATAAGATGACAAGTGTAAGGCCTGAAAGCAGAGGGGAAAAGATTTGAGGAAGGTTGGATTCAAACCTATTCTGTAACTGATGCAGTTTTAGCTAACTAATGCCACGAGTGGTGCAATAGTATATTCTCATGGGATCAGGGGCGTAACTACCATAGCGGCAGACCATGCAACTGCTATGGGGCCCAGGGCAAGAGGGGGCCCAGTCTTAGTTGGGATCATCTCCTCTTCTATGGGAGGTGAAAACTTGGTCAGGACTCTGCCCTCTAAAGGAACAACTTTTAGCAAATGAGGCAGTGGAAAAATGGCCCAAGGGTCATTGAAAAGGGTTTAGGCAGAAACCCTTCTGTCCTGTGTGTGGGGCCTGGTTTGATTCTTGCTATGAGGCTCTTACTTCTCTATGTACGCCACTACATGGGATGCATACATAAATGTATAGTATGTGCCCAGGGAACTCCCTGAGCTCCCTAAAAAGGGCCATATAAATCCGTATTATGTCCACGTACCTGACCCCAATAGTATTTAAATTAAGAATATAGAGAAAAATATTAATCTTCTGTGATCTATCTTCTGGAGGAAGCAGGTTATTTGGGAAAGATGGAAGCTATCTAGGCTTGCCGATGGGTCTTCGCCCCAATACATATATAGTAGTTTAATATCTGTTACGGACAGTGGGTGTGGACCCACTGTACTAACCAACCAGTTTAACCTAGGGCTAACTCAAAGAGCATCCTGGCAGTCCTCCGGTATTCAGCATTTGACTCCTATACAGGGATCGGGACTTCGCTGGGGAGGAGCCACCAGGCCGCTACCTCTTGAGACAGTCCCAGTGTGGTTGATAGATGACCAATGGTGGTCAGAGACACCAGTGCAAAGCACCAAGGGGTCAGTCAATATGCATAGTCAGGAGATGAGCAAAGGTCTGGGCAGGCAGTGTATGTATCCCTGATACAAGTCCAAGGTCAGGGCAATCCGAGAAACAGGCTAAGGTCAGGTCAAGTGGCTTTGCTGGTTACCAGAGACTAGGAAACCTAAAGCTCAGGCACCTTCCCACTGGGGAATGTGTCTTCAATACAGTGGGGTGGCCAGCACGGGGAAGAATTTGGACGCACGTTGGGCCTTTAAGAATCCAAGAGTGAGCACCTGCGCTCTCTAAGGACCAGTCTGGAGGCCTTCAGGAGAGCACTTAGGTTGCAGCCTGCAGAAGGCACTAACAGTGCCCATAGCCAGAACGCCACCAGCTGAAAGAGGAGCAGTGAGACCTGGGCAGTAGGTGGGGACTGGCTGGGTAAGCAGCACAGCACCCTTGCCTGCAAGGTGGAGCGGGAGAGCGGTGAGCACGGGACGCCAGAGCAACAACCCCCTTGACTTAAAATCTAGTTTATGATCTACTTGTCATCATTTGCACACACTGGGTGGATGGCTGTGAGGTGTAGCCACTTTCTCAGCATATCCTATTGGTATAGACAGTTTGTAAATCATACATTAGGTATTGATGAGAGAAATCCATTCTTGCTCCAATGGAGCTTACAATCTAATTTCCTGCCTCAAGCTTATGAACACACACCAAAGCCAGTTACTCTCCAGCTTATTAACAAAAGCCCTGGAGAAAATTGTACAAAATGGAGGAAAACTACTTGAAACCGAAGAGAACCTACTCCATACAGATATGCAGGGCCGGCCTTAGGGGTGTGCGACCTGTGCGGTTGCACAGGGCGCTTCACTCCCGGCCAGTTAAGGGGGCGCCCTGCCAGAGCGCCCCCTTAATGGCCCGGCCGTGCCCTGCAAGTGCGGCGGTGGGGCAGAGGGAGATGAGCGCTTCCATTGTGGAAGCGCTCATCTCCATAGTCTGCCTTTGGAAATGCGGGGCAGGGGAGGGAGAGGCGTCTCCCCTGCCCGTTCCTCTGATAGGCTGCAGGCCCTAGGCCTGCAGCCTATCAGAGGCCAGCTCAGGCGACGCGATGACGTCATCGCGCCGCCCGAGCCGTTACAGCGCTGGACACAGGCCGGAAGAGGCCTGCATCGCATCGCTGCTGGAGGTAAGTAAGTGTTTATTTTTTTTATGGGGCATTTTTATTGGCACAAGGGGCACTGGGGGCATTTTTACTGGCACAAGGGGGCACTGGGGCATTTTTACTGGCACATGGGGGTACTGGGGGCATTTTTACTGGCACAAGGGGGCACTGGGGGCATTTTTACTGGCACATGGGGGTATTGTGGGCATTGTTACTGGCACATGGGGGCATTTTACTGGCACTGGGGGCATTTTTACTGGAACAAGGGGGCACTGGGGCATTTTTATTGGCACATGGGGGCATTGTACTGGCACATGGGGGCACTGGGGGCATTTTTACTGGCACTGGGGGCATTTTTACTGGCACAAGGGGGCACTGGGGGCATTTTTACTGGCACAAGGGGGCGCTGGGGGCATTTTTACTGGCACAAGGGGGCACTGGGGGCATTTTTACTGGCACATGGGGGCACTGGGGGCATTTTACTGGCACTGAGGGCATTTTTACTGGCACAAGGGGGCACTGGGGGCGTTTTTATTGGCACATGGGGCATTTTACTGGCACATGGGGGCACTGGGGGCATTTTACTGGCACTGGGGAATTTTTACTGGCACAAGGGGGCACTGGGGGCATTTTTACTGGCACAAGGGGGCACTGGGGGCATTTTACTGGCACATGGGGGCACTGGGGGCATTTTACTGGCACAAGGGGGCACTGGGGGCATTTTTACTGGCACAAGGGGGCACTGGGGCATTTTTATTGGCACATGGGAGCATTTTACTGGCACTGGGGGCATTTTTACTGGCACATGGGAGCACTGGGGGCATTTTACTGGCACAAGGGGGCACTGGGGGCATTTTTACTGGCACAAGGGGGCACTGGGGGCATTTGTATTGGCACTGGGGGCATTTTTACTGGCAAATGGGGCACTGGGGCATTTTACTGGCACTGGGGGCATTTTTACTGGCACAAGGGGCACTGGGGGCATTTTTACTGGCACATAGTGGCATTTTACTGGCACATAGGGGTATTGTGGGCATTTTTTTTAAATCAGATAATTTTTATTAACAAGTTTTGAAAAAATATACAGATATATATAGCACAGTAAAATAAAATAATTGAAATTTAAATAAACGTGCATGTGATCATTATTACAAACAGTTAGCACTGTAAATATGCAAAACATATCAGTACGATGAATTGACAACAATCATCCGCAATCACTTATGCACACTAAGCACATATCAATAAACCCCCCCCCCCCCCCCACCCACCCACAACCTGACGGAGAGACGGCCAACAAGCACACAATTGACACGGCGTCAAACAAGCTTTACACTGTAGTTGCTCTACCAGGTCGCAACCTCTACCTGGCGTCACAAGGATTGTGAGGTACAAGGGTGTCAATTGTGGGCATTTTTACTGGCACATGGGGGCATTTTTACTGGCACTGGGGGTATTTTTACTGGCACAAGGGGGCACTGGGGGCATTTTTACTGGCACTGGGGGCATTTTACTGGCACTGGGGGCATTTTTACTGGCACATGGGGGCACTGGGGCATTTCTTACTGGCACATGGGGGCATTTTACTGGCACTGGGGGCATTTTACTGGCACAAGGGGGCACTGGGGGCATTTTTATTGGCAAATGGGGCACATGGGGGCATTTTACTGGCAAATGGGGGCATTTTACTGGCACATGGGGGCACTGGGGGCATTTTACTGGCACTGAGGGCATTTTTACTGGCACAAGGGGCACTGGGGGCATTTTTACTGGCACATAGTGGCATTTTACTGGCACATGGGGGTATTGTGGGCATTGTTACTGGCACATGCGGGCACTGGGGGCATTTTTACTGGCACTGGGGGCATTTTACTGGCACTGGGGGCATTTTTACTGGCACATGGGAGCATTTTTACTGGCACTGGGGCATTTTTTACTGGCACATGGGGGCACTGAGGCATTTCTTACTGGCACATAATTTGGGGGGCATCTATGGGGGTGGGACACTTTTTACTGGCACATGATTTTGGGGGGGAATCAATGGGGGGCACTTCTTACTGGCACATTGGAAGCATTATTACTTCTGGGGCACAGTGGGGACATTAGTACTGTTGGGGGCACTATTACTAACAAGTGCACTCTGGCAGAGAATTATTAGTTGGGACTTTGGGGGCACTATTACTGTGGGGGGCACCCTGGCACAGTATCAGCGCAGTTATTTCTGGGGAGCGTTATGTTTACACTATTACAGAACACTATTTGCTGGGCGCAGTTATTTTAGGACACTGTGTAAACTAAGATTTTTTTTCTGTCTAACTGCAGAGATGAGAAATGGCTGAAAAATGGCGTCTGGTCTGAAAGGAGAAGATGAGGAAAGAGAAGATCTATATTAGAGGAGACGTCACTGGATGTAAGAGGTATGAGGAGCTGTATTATACTGGATGTAAGAGGTATGAGGCGTTGTATTATACAGGATGTAAGAGGTATGTGCGCTGTATTAGGCTACATTTCAATATAGAAAGCTATAAATACAGTGCAGAGATATATAGTGTGATAGAGGACAGTATAGAGAGCTATAAATACATATATATATATATATATACTGTCCTACTCTACCTACCTATATCACTCTATATATCTCTACACTCTATTTATAGCTCTATACTGTATGACGTTAGTACTGTCACTCAGGGGAGGGGGGGGGGCGCCGAGAGATAGTTTCGCACAGGGCGCCATCTACCCTAAGGCCGGCCCTGCAGATATGTCCCCAAAAACGCAACATGTCTGAGATAAGACTCATGATTCCACTTAGGAAACTGCGGTTTCCAGTACAGCCTAGTTTATTAAACTTCTAATTATCAGGGGAACATAGAAGCGTAGAGGAAGCTATTATCTCAGTCTGACAGATCCACCAGACTAAAAAGGTGCCAGCAGCTCAGCTAATTAACACTTCTAATAATTATAAAAATCACCTCAAGTAACCTGTCCCTCTCCTTCCATATCCAAACCACTACACTTGAATATATGGGGGAATTGGAAACAAATAGATGTTAAAAGTATATGAGCACCATAAAAATGAGTTTTGCAAAGAGAAGAGTTCAGTGTCCTCAGGACCCTAAAATTGCATACTGCTATAAATAAGGACTCGGATTCAGTGGCGTAACTACAACTGACCGGGCCCCACAGCAAATTTTAGAACGGGGCCCCCCCTCAGCACCTTCTTTGCAACCCCCAACTCACGCATCCCCCACTCCTGTGGCTGGTCAAAACTGTTGACGAGGCCTGGCAGCCACTCCGTCCATTTCCTACAGGTATATACTGTATATAATGTCATTGTATAATACTGTTGAGGGGGCCCTGACAATAAAATCTTTTAGTATTCCTCCTGAGGCGGCCCCTTGTGAGTCTGGGCCCCAAAGCAGCCGCTTCCCCTGCAGCTACCCCCCTGCTCGGATTGTGTCCAAAACATGCAGGCCTTGCTTGGACTGCCTTTTGGCTACTTGTATAGTTATGGTTATGTCTGAATAAGGCCCCAATTTAGGCCGTATCTAAATGTGAATGGGGCCGTATCTATTCAGCAATATTGCGGAATAGATGCGGCCCCATTCACCTCTATGGAGCGGGGAGCTAGCCCGTCGTGTGTTCAGAGCGTGCGGAACACATGCCGGGCGGCCCCCGTATTATTGCGGGTCCACAATAACGCGGACCCGCAAAAATACGGTCGTGTGAATGGGGCCTTAAGGATTCTGAAGACGCTGGACAGTTCTTTTTACATAGCGTGGTTTGTTCCCATGCTGAGTCCAAGCAGCATGGATTCTCAGAGCACAGGGGTGAGTTGTCTTTAAACGATATTCTCTTAAAGGAATTGTCCAGTCTTATGGCCATTTTTAACTAGCCCCAGCAGCTTGTTATACCTGATCTTCTGTTCCCTTGCCTGTAAACTTCTGGAGGGGGGGGGGGGTCACATGCACTGCTGCAGCCATTGACCGGCCTCAGTGGTGACACGTCCCTAAGCTGCAGGTGACTCACAAGAGATGTGCCACTTGGGGACATTGGCTGCACTGGTGCACATGACCCGTTTAGAAGGCTTGGGACGAGAAGATTAGTAATGAAGCCAGGGAACTGGTTAGTGTGTACTTTTACTTAACTACAACACTGCGGGGCAAGTTAAAAAAAAAACATTTATACACCTGGACAACCCCTTGAGTAAAAAGTGGAGGTGTGACAAAAAGAGGAGCTGTTGCCTACAGAAACCAATGTTATGAACTGATCTTTACGCCCTATCTACAGGAGGACATTCACCAGTCCCTAATGTAAAGTGGTAAAAATTGTTTAGTCCATGTACAGTCCCTGGTTTCTGACCTGCCTCCTCTCCTCCAGTGATGGCAGGTCTGTTATTCTCTTCTAAATTCATAGCAATTTTATCTAAACCCTTATGTGAGGACAGCTTTACGAAATCACAAGACCTTCAAAGATTGTGCCTTTGGTGCTAGGATACACTCTGGTAAGAATGGAGTGGTGGTCGTCTAATCCTTTCAGCGTGCTCTCACTGACCACACTAGGTTGGCGCCCCTGCACAACTGAGGTATTTGCACCTTAGGCAGCTGCCTCCTATGCCTATTAATGATCTTGGCCTTGTTTCTTGATTTGATGGGCCTTTTGGAGGCATCTACCAGACGTTTGTATTTCCTCTAAGTATACGGTGATTATTTATTGTGTACAGTATGTCCTCCTGCAAAGATCATTCAATGAATTGCTTATTGCTTTGTATCTTTAGTTATTGATTTTAACATAGTTATTTCTAACGTCCATGTCATACAATAGCACAGAGCAATAAAACAAGGAGGCTTGCAGTGTATATCTCAGGCCGATACATCAAGTTGAGAAATGTAATTTCTTTTTGCTAGCACAGTCCGCGGCCAGCGTTGGTTAGCTAATCACAGCCAAGACAGTCAACAGTTCTGACACATCTTTTCTTAGAAATCAGCGCCGTGTTGGTCCTCTGTTATAACTCATAGAAATGTACGAATAAACTTACAACTGAGTGTTTGCATTCTACTTGTCAATAGTGTGCCTCCACAGGGTCTGATACTGTGTGCACTGAATGCGATTGTGTGCCAGAACACACCCCAAGCTGGTGATGCCCAATTATCAATGTATTCAAACACTTTTATGAGGAACAACACAATGCAGAGTTATCAGAAAATATGTTTTGGAATTGTTTCATGGGGAATACAATTATTTGCTAAATCGGGCAGGTCAGGAGAGGCGACAGATCAACAACTCGGTCTCCAGGCTCATTCATGTGGCTGCGTTTTATGGATCTGTGTTGTACACGTTCAGAATATTATGGATTTGTGTTTGTGGTATTACAGGACCGGCAAATTTTAACAAATCTCATCCACAAGCTGCTGACAAGATTTAAAGCCTTAGTTGATTGATTTCCGACCTGTAGTTTATCCTCTGCATTATGCAATGTGAAATCCACAGGAAATCCACGTGTAACTCATGAAGATTTTGCCATCTGAACCCCTTCTGTTCCAGTGCTGCCGCTCCATCCTCCCTGCCGAACTACATGTCCTGACTGCAAATACCTGTATACAACACGTGACCACTGCAGCCTTTTTTTTCTTAACCTAAGGGTCCATTCACTCATCCAAGTGCTTTGCGGTCTACAAATTGCGGATCTGCAAAAAAAAAAAAAAAAACGGATGACGTATGGCATCCGTTTTTCTTGCGGATCCATTGTAGCAATGCCTATTCTTGTCCGCAAAACGTACAAGAATAGGATATGTTCTATTTTTTTGTGGGGCTACAGAACGGACATATATGGTGTGCTGTCCGCATTTTTGCAGACCCATTGAAATAAATGGATCCGCATCCTATCCGCAAAAAAAACAGAACAGATGCAGACCAAAAATACATTCATGTGCATAAGGCCTTAGTGTCCCTTTCAACAAATATTTTGAACCACCCCTTTAAATGGATTGTATAAAAGTCATCCTCTATCCACAGGATAGGGATAACTAACTGATCGATGGGGGTCCTAGTGGTCGGACAGGTGTCCTATGTCCCAATCCTGGTGGAGGGGCAGGACGACCATGCACCCTGCAGCTGCATTAATTCTCTATGGGACTGCCACTGTACCCTGCCATCTCCAGTAGTTCCATAGAGATGGATAGAGTGGCAGGGCATATGCTCAGCCTGCAACTCCATCAGGACAGGAACATGGGATCCCGATTCTGCATTGGAGGGGGTCCCAGCTGTCAGACCCCCATCGATCAGTACTTTATCCCCTCTCCTGTGAATAGGGGGTAACTTTAATATTTGGCCCAACCCCTTTAAGATCCTTATAGAGAAGTAAAGCAATGAGTCTGTAATGTCGCAGAGCAGCTTATACTCAAATTTATTAAAAACCTCCGCTCTAGCCACACACGCCCATCACGTTCCAATGTGGGAAAATGTGAGCAGTAGTTTATCAGCCATGCTAGTAAAACGGAGCATTAATATACCATAATGAAATATTACTCATGCTTCTTACAGTGTGTTATTTCAATATCTCGACAGTTTTTTGGCTTGAGTTGTGCGAAGATGAAACAAATAATTACACGTGTAGTCTGGAAAAACTGGAAATTAGAAAGGATGCGGAGAAGACAAACATTTTTATGGCGGTATTAAGCTCATAAGGGCTCGTGCACACTGGAATATCACGGCTGTGTACAACCTATAAGTGAAGCATCATACTGAATCTATAGGGGTATATGGGCTCTACCATACCTCTATGTGGCTCTGATTTCATACGGATTCGGAGACATACAGCGTTTTCTCTGTTCTGTGGAATCCGTCAGTAGGATTGTGGCATGCTCTGTCAGATGCCATATTACTGTGGAGCTCTCCCATAGAAATATTGCTTCTAAGGCTTCATCCACACGACCGTATGTATTTTGTGGTCCGCGAATGACGTCCTTTTGGCATCTGTATTGCACCCGTTTTTTTTTTTTGTGGATCCATCGTAACAATACCTATTGTTGTCTACAAAACGGACAAGAATAGGGAATGCTCTATATTTTTTGTGGGGCTACGGAACAGACATATGAATGCGGACAGCACACGGTGTGCTGTCCGCATGTTTGCGGACCCATTTCAATGGGTCCTCATCTAATCCGCAAAAAAAAAAAAAAATGGAACAGACACGGAAACAAAATACGTTCGTGTGCATGTAACCTAAGGGAGATTTTGTTATATGGGACTGCATGGAAGCATAAGACGACAATACACGAAGAGGGACATCTATCAAATTTATTGCGCCAGTTCTTTAGCGAAAAATGTAGATTCTTTTTTTTTCTCATTGTCTCATTTTTCTCATTTGTCTCATTTATTATTTGTGACTTTTAAAAAAAGACTCAACCCCATGGCATATTTTTACTGAAATAGGTACATAGCACCTGCGTCAAACCTAATAATGCAGTGTACCAGTTTCATAAATTTGGCGCAACTTCTATTTAAAAACTTACCTCAAATACACCCACAATGATAAATCCCCCCCAGCCGCTGTACAATGTAAGCTCAAACAGCTGATCGGTGAGGGTCCCGGGTGTCGGACCCCCACCGATCAGATACTGATGACCCATCCTGAGGATAGATCATCAGGAGAAATACCTGGAAACCCCCTTTAAGGTTTGCATATAGCGCATATTACTCATGATGTCCTTTTGATACTTACATTTTCATAAGGGTATGTAAGTTACACTTTAGGAGCATGTATGTACCTGTGATATATGATTACATACAGCTTATGCTGGCAGCAGTCCATGCCCTGGACTCCCTCCCCGTCGCACTGCGGCTTCCATTAAAGAGTTAAATGTCAGCTTTCATGAGCTAGATGGTAAGCTCAGTTATCAAGGGCCATTAACCTGGGAGAAAAACAAGCGATCTTCTCTTCTTCACACATCATCAAACTCCCCCCAAGTGTTTATGTTTTGCATTCTTTTTCTGCTTGATGATGTGTGAAGAAATATGATTAATTGGTGCTCAGAGCCGAACATTTCTAGATTTTTGATTTGGCGAAGGAATTTAGTAGGCATTTCTTTGAGGTGTCCATAGCAGCAACAGGGTTACGTGAGGACTCCTCCTGACTGGACTGGCTGCTCAATGATGAAAGGCAGGCACTACATTCGCTTAATGGGTTTGCCAGAAAATCCTGATAGTGATTTCTGAGGTAAAGGGGTTTCCTGAGAGTAAAATATTGACGACGTATCCTGCGAATGGTCGTTCCGAAAATCTGGCCATGTAAATGTGCCACTGATCACCCAATGAACAAGTGAAATGTTCATTCATCTGGTAATCCTGATGTTTATGCAGGCACCATGATCATAGTTTCTGGGCAGCAGAACGGGTGGTCTAAACAGCAATATAGTCATACAAGGCTGGCATTCAGTAGGCCCACTAGAGAAAATGATTGCCCACCCACTACCTATACAGAACAGATGAGCACTCAGTTTTTCCATACCTACTGGACATCTCATCAACAAGGTGTAGTAGATTATATATGAACATGGACGGATTGGCCATAGACCTTACAGGGAAATTTCCCGGTGGGACGATGCCCAAGGGGCTACCTGAGCCCTCCTCACAGCCGGCCAGTGGAAGTTTTTAGGGATGTATTTTGTGCTGCTGGCAGTATGTTGTGAGGGACTGTGATATTTGGCTCTGTTGGGGTGGTATAATGTGCCACAATATGGTTCTGCTGGTCATGTCTTCCATCAATTTGGACCCAACTACAAAATGGGGCCACTGTTAGTATTTTTTCCAGGGCCACTTTAAGTTCCCAATCCGCCCTTGTATATGAATCAACCCTAAAAGGGCTTTTCTGGACCCTTTGTATGGATGGTTAGGCAATCAGTATATGAATGGTGGGATCCGACACCCAACACCCACTGTTGAACCCCCGCCGATCTGATATTGATGGCCTAACCTGAGGATGGCCCGTTAATATAGAAGGACTGGAAACTACCTTTAAGAAACAGACACTACTGACACGTGATTGGCTGCAATGATCTTTGAGACCTTTCTTTATTAGAGGTCCATTGATTCAGAGGATGGGCCTACCGAAGGATCCTTTGATACCAGATGTTGTACCAGTCAAGCCCTACATGTAGCATCAATAATTAGACATATTTACGAAAATCGCACCACCAAGCCTTCAGCATTATTTTCTCTCTTTGGAAGAAGACGTCAGTGATTTATGGTGCATTTGTTTTTTCTCTTGCTGACCACAGTAACTAAATTCTCAGTAATTTTCATCAGCGAGTCATTTTTAGCTTTTACTGCTGAAAAGTAAAACTTCAGGCAGGCCAAGGCACGTTTTACTGTCTTCCTCCAAGAGCTGTCTGCCACGATGTCTTCTGTGCAGCAAACACAGATCTCTACATTCCCCTCCAGCACAGAACGGGTTACATGTACTGGCATGGTTGGATTGAAGGAAATCCTTTGTGGTCGATGTACATGATGTAAACATCTCCACTGTGTGAAGCTATATTTTAATTTACTAAATTGATGGTGAGACTATGCCAATGACTTGTGTGTAGTATTATTTTCTTATAAACTAGCTTTAATTCTCCTGCCGTACTGGAGGGATTTTATTACCAGTCATGAGTAAAGTTAAGGTAACCATCAAACAGGTAGACATTTCAATGACCATCTTTGGACCCGTCATGTTCCTCCAGTGAGATACTGCCCCTTTTTTATGGCAAAATGTCAACCTCGTATTCACCCACAAGGATTTTCCAACATGGAAGTTCTCCATCTGGCAAAAAGAACACCTCCCACCTTTAGAGGCACTCTACAAACCCATTGAAGGAGATGTCCCATTGTGGGAGCAGCACAGATATGTGTAGTTCTGGAGCCTGGTTCAGATGCTGAAGCTTCTGATATTGGCTAATCCGTGGTGTTACTGGAAGTCAGACTCATGCTGATTTGATATTAATGCATACCTCTCAACTTTGCAAAGAGACAAAGAAGGACATATTGTGTGCCGCCGCAAAATTTTTCAGCACTAGGCCACGCCCCTAACTCCACCCACTATATGCTTATCTCACCCAGTCCCCTTACTGCACGAGGATAATAAACACAGTGATGTCACAGTACAGAGATAATAAACACAGTGATGTCACAGTACATGGGTAATAAACACAGTGATATCACCGTACAAAGATAATAAACACAGTGATGTCACAGCATAAGGATAATAAACACAGTGATGTCACAGTACAGAGATAATAAACACAGTGATGTCACAGTACAGAGATAATAAACACAGTGATGTCACAGTACATGGGTAATAAACACAGTGATATCACCGTACAAAGATAATAAACACAGTGATGTCACAGCATAAGGATAATAAACACAGTGATGTCACAGTACAGAAATAATGAACACAGTGATGTCACAGTACAGAGATAATAAACACAGTGATGTCACAGTACAGAGATAATAAGCACAGTGATGTCACAGTACAGGGATAATAAACACAGTGATGTCACAGTACAGGAGTAATAAACACAGTGATGTCACAGTACAGGAGTAATAAACACAGTGATGTCACCATACAGGGATAATAAACACAGTGATGTCACAGTACAGGAATAATAAACACAGTGATGTCACAGTACAGGAGTAATAAACACAGTGATGTCACAGTACAGGAGTAATAAACACAGTGATGTCACAGTACAGGAGTAATAAACACAGTGATGTCACAGTACAGGGATAATAAACACAGTGATGTCACAGTACAGGAGTAATAAACACAGTGATGTCACAGTACAGGAGTAATAAACACAGTGATGTCACAGTACAGGGATAATAAACACAGTGATGTCCCCTCACAGAAAGTAAAAAAAAAATAAAAACCTTATACTTGCCTTTTTCCTAGCAGAAGAATCACCAGCAGTTCTTCTGCTCTTGTCTAGAGGGGGCGGAGCCTATGCTGACTGACGGACGGCCCCGCCCCCCTCCCAGACATGAGGCACAGATGAAGGTACGGAGAGAGCTGCAGGGGGGACAGGGGGAGGATGGAAGAAGCAGGCAGCCGATTCCGGCTGTCTGCTTCTTCTTGCAACAGACAACCTCATACCTCCCAATCCAGGACTGTCCCGCCGGATTTGGGACGGTTGGGTGGTATGTTAATGAGCTATCCGAGGCATAGGTCATCAACAGTTTAGTCCCCATGAACCATTTCAGTCCACACAATCCAAAACATTTCTACAAACCTGACCCAGAAAACCACACCCTTAGACGGGTCATTTATTTCAAAGAAGATACGTTTATAATGATAAATGTTACAGCAGTGGCGGCTCGCTGCTGCCGGTATCCTGTCAAACTTACCCGGCAGGCCAAACCTGCCTTCCACTAACGTCCCTCGACTCAGCCCAGCCACCAGGTCCGCTCTTCCTCTTCCTACCTGTCAGTCAGCCTCTCCCCTGCACCTGTAGGGTGTGCACACACACCTCCCCAATCTCTTAAAGCCAATGGCTGACAACCACATTTACATAGTAACATAGTTTATAAGGCCGAAAAAAGACATCTGTCCATCCAGTTCGGCCTGTTTTCCTATAAGTTGATCCAGAGGAAGGCAAAAAACCCCTGTGAGATAGAAGCCAATTTTCCCCACTTTAGGGGGAAAAAAATTCCTTCCCGACTCCAATCAGGCAATCAGAATTACTCCCTGGATCAACGACCCCTCTTTAGTAACTATAACCTGTAATATTATTACCCTCCAAAAATACATCGAGGCCTCTCTTGAACTCTTTTAAGGCACTTTGCATAGTAAAAAGGTGCCTGAGCAATAAGGTCCCCCATTTGCTTGTTCCTTGCAAAGGTGTTGTTACTGTTGTCTGCCTATATACTGCCCTCTTCCAGTTTCCTGACTCTGTGCCTAATTTATCATACTAACCCTGTTCTGCCTGCCATGACCTCGGTTCTGTTTCACGTGTTCACTCAAACCCTGTCTGCCCTGACCTAGGCCTTTTACTGACTACGACTTTCACCTTTCTCATCTGTGTTATGCATTGGTGTCGACCCGTGATTCAGCAGCCAGCCACATAGAGACTAGTCCAAAATATAGCGTTCCCTGCAGTCTAAATTCTTCCAGAGAGCTGCCAGGATAACGCTCTTAGGTTTAGCCCTAAGCCAAATGCGTTGGTTGTCACAGATCTACACCCACTGCCGTAACAATAAATTTAGCAGTTGGTAGATTCCATTGTTAACACCGATCTTCAGAAAAACCTACCCTCTGCTATCAGTCCTGGACACATGCCTACAGTAAAAATAAACCTGCTAAGGTTATAAATATGGCCGGATTATTCAGGCTACTTTAGATCTTTTATAGGAACACCTGCAAGTGCACACAAAATGCATATGAAGCAGGTTTGGGTGGGCAATGTTGAATACGTTCTTGAGGAAGTCCTTGAACTTCTTGCCAAACGTGTATCTCGGTTAAAAGCACGGTTTCAGTTGGCTTCAATTCCCTTCCATTATCTCATAATGGAATTTGGATCAGGCTAGCTATATTTCAGAAATCTAAGCATCGCTGTCAGGTTAATAGCTATATGCGGAAGGTAATGTAGGAACTAAATTTAATCTATTTAGATCTGTCTTTCTTGAAACGCAACTTAATACCGTTGCCAATATTATATAGATGCACATCATGGTGTCACAGTGAGGTCTGTTTAGACACGTAACACTGTAAATACAAAGCTGAATGCTAATCTGTAAAGTACATCCAGACCCAGTCATGGAGGTTTTTTTGTCATATCTAACTGTAATATATTAATACACTGCAAACTTGCCAATCTTGGCAGCTGTAACCCTAATAGAGCTGCAGAATTGCTCCCCGAACAAAAGACCTTCCCAAATGCTGATGGAAGGGGTGTCCACTTTTGGTCCCGTCTTTGCCTCCAAAGGCTCATGCACTTGGCAATGCTGTGTGCATGCACCTGTACAGCATAAGGGTGCATTCACACCACTGTATTTTGGGTCTGCATCTTTAGCGGATAGTACACGAACTCATTCACTTCAGTGCAGAGAGCACACAGATGTCATCCTTGTGCTTCCGCATCTATGTGGCCGAGCCACAAATTATAGAACATGTCGTATTCTTGTCAGTTTTGCAGACAAAAATAGGAATTTTTTTAATGGGCCTGCAGAAAGTGCAGTATGCACAAGGACCGCATCTGTATTTTGCGGATCCCGCGATTTGCACTCTAATAGTATAGACCCCTGAGCACCCATTTGCCATCCCATATTTGTTCAATAAGGCACAATATTTTTCCCTAGAAACATTGGGGGTCATTTATTAAGACCGGCGATTTAGATGCCGGTTTTAAGGCTAGGGCTACACACCGACATTTGTTGTGCGACAATAAGTCGCTCAACACATAGGGCAAAACAACACTGCAACATGTGTCGCGCGACATTGATGTCGCACCAATATCGCGCGACAATTTTTATAATGTAATAGACTGCGACATGCAACATGCTGTGACTGCGACACCCATCTTGGATGGAGTTTTTGCGACTGTCGAGTCCCAGTCGTAGCATGTCGCATATCGCAGTGCGACACCATAGGCTTACATTATAAAAATTGTGGAAAATTATGAAAGGGATGGGCCGGCAAGCCCATCCTGTTCCCTGTCCACACCACACCCCTTTTTTTCTGCCACCTTGGAAAAGGGGAGTGAGCGGAGAAAAGTTGCTGATTTTACCACAAAACCCCTTTGCGACAAAATCTGCGACAAATATAAATCAAAAAGTGTTGAAAAACTATAATAAATGACTGTTTCTAGGAAAGCATACCTCTATATCTATGAGAAAAACTGAATATGTGCCAAGATATATTATGAGCCTATAGAACTGGAAGGGTGCCATAGAGCACGCCCGAGAAGCATGATTCAATTTCTAACAAGTATAAGGCTAAAAGATGGTGAGGCCCAAAGTTTGCAGACCCAAATAGCATACCTGGTTACCATCTTAACCCTGTATGCATTTGGGGACTTAGTGGCCAAGCAATTTTTAATTTTTCTTCATTGCGTTCCAAGAGCTATACATTTTTTACTTTTCTGTCAATGAGTGAGGAAGTGTTTTTGCGGGACATGTTGTAGTTTTTAATGGCATCATTTTGGGGACACACATAACTTTTCTTAACGTCACACATCCAAAGACCCATAACTTTTTAATTTTTCTTTCTTGATTTTGGGAAAAACTTTTTTATCACTTTATATTTATTTTTTTGTTGTTTTTTTTGTGGAGAATACACAAAAAACAGTAATTCTGGCATGTTGTTTTTTCAGGATAAATACATGATAATTGCATAGTGTGGATCTTTATGGATGTGGCCAAATATGTGGAGAGGTTTTTATAAAATTTTTGTCCCATAAAGGGACTTTGATGTGCCTTTCTTTGATCATTCACGTAGTACACTTTACTACTTATTATAATATACTGTCAGTACGATACTGACAGGCGATATCAGGCTACGGCTCTGGCACAGCCTGATAGGCCTACACTACAGGTAGGCCTGGTGGCTTTCATTAGGCCCCTGACTGCATTGTACAGACATCAGTACCCCGCGATCTCATTCACAGCGTGCTGATGTCTGAGAGTGGGAGTTCCCTCCTTCTAAACTACTTAGATGCCACAGATGCTATTGACCATGGCATCTAAGGGGTGAAACAGCCTGGATCGGCACTTCTCATTGCAAACTGCTAGTGATTTCTAGCAAGCATAAAAAGGAATGGCACATCCTAGAGTCATAAGTATAGATGCTCCAGAGTTGTTACTACATTGGGAATGCAACTAGTTACTAAAACAGACACGTCAGGAGAGGTTAGTGCTTATTTGTAACATAGCAATTAGTTCATAATCTAAAGAAGACATTCACCTGGTTGGCCCAGGACCTGACACAATGGTCATAAAAGGTCCAGCAGAAGACAACCCTATCTAGAGCCGGTCACCAGGATCTATTTCTTATGGGATAGTATACAAATATCCTATTATATCTCATTGTTTAAATGTGCTGTGTGCGCAAAGATTATGATGCAATTAAAAGTGGAGGTGCC
The DNA here is from genome assembly GCA_900303285.1 of Rhinella marina. Lineage (NCBI taxonomy): Eukaryota > Metazoa > Chordata > Amphibia > Anura > Bufonidae > Rhinella > Rhinella marina. Next base: position 235,580 of record ONZH01001849.1, on the reverse strand, counting down.
CATCCTCTTCATAGATTGTGGAGGGGGGGGGTGACCTTGAAATACTTTCCTCTGGTGGGTGATAAGTATCTGGTTAATAGGGGTCACTAATACAAGTGGGGTCCCGTTCCAGCCAATGAATGAAGCAACAGGTCATGTAGGTCTCCACGTTCCATTCGTTCTCTATGAGACTGCCGGGGATCACCACAATTCTCTATGTTTGTACCAATGAATAAAGATACTTTTCAGAACATATGTGATATTTTGAAGAAAACAGAACATATTCTTGATATCTCAGTCAAAACAGAAGAACACAAATTTCAATGTACATGTTCTGATGTATTCCAGCCCCAGGAACATGTTTAACCTCCAACTCTCACTTTCTGAGTGCATAGCCTCCAGCAGGGCTGTAATCAGAGCAAGTGGCATCTGGTGACCTTGAGAATATGTTACCACTTACAAGCTGTGTAGGTCTAAGGAAAAGCCAACTACACACCAGCAGTTTCATTGTTTGAAACATTTGGTCCCAAGCAAGCATCTCCCTCTCCATGAAGCTAGCATCCCTTAACAGTTGGTAGTCCAGAAGGTTTGGGAGGGGGAAAAAAAGAAACAGACGTGTCCATCAAGATGGGAAGAGCAGAATCAGCGCAGACCTCTGAGTGTTGCACGTTAGGCAAGCACAATGGCAATGTAACCGTAGACGGCTGTGCTCGCTCAGGGCTGCAGTTGGTAGGGCTGTTATCAGAGAAGGTTTGCATCAGCACAGCTGTTACATAGGCCCCTCTGCTGCAGATAATGTAAGGGAGACGATAGATCAAAACATCAATGGGCTCAGGAAAGGAGGGATAACCAGAGGATTACGTGTATTTTATGAAAACAAAATGTCACATCTGTTTGCATTTCATGCTTCCTCTGATCGTTCTATCATCTCCGGACAGGTCACTGTATAACTAATAAATATATATCTATAAATGTCCATGTTAAAGTGTGTATTAAATCATCCACAAAGCAAACAATTGTAAGGACGGAGCCACTTGCACGAATCCTGTCCATATGGTTCTCCACCACAGAGCCATAGGCGTCCATGTGGTCCCCGTACAGGGTACTGTAGTTATTTTTTTATTTTATGCACTTATATAGTGCAGCACTTTGCAGACATTAACATCAATGCACAATCTAAGTTCACAGGGAGGACCTACAAACTCCATGCAGATCTTGTCTTGAGTCAGATTTGAACTAAGACCCCAGCGCTGCAAGCCACCGTGCTGCCTAAAGATATATATCATTTATTTTACATATTATATATATATAGCGCTACTATATTCCGCTGTGCTTTACATACATTAGAATCACACTGTTCCCAAGTTCCCTATCAGTATGTGTTTGGAGTGTGAGAGGAAACTGGAGTACCTGGAGGAAACCCACCCATCTTGTCCTTGGTCATATTCCAACCTAGGACCCCAGTGCTGCACGGCAACAGTGCTAACCACTGAGCCACCATGCTGCTGTGTGTATGATAAAAGTACAGAATTCTCTCCTATAAACCAGTGCTTCTAGAATATCTCAGTAACATAGCATCCATAGCGATGAACTATATGAAGGCACATTATGGTTCTAGAGTCTTCCACTGGTGCTGTATTAAAGGGGTTGTCCAGCCATGATTTTTTTTTAAACAGGCTTAGAATGCACTAATTTTTTTTTTAAATAACAGATCCTCCACCAGTCCTTAAGGCCCCCATACACATTGGTGTATTGCCAGTCAAACCCGATGACAATGGCAGGTTCATCCGACAGTCTAATGTGCGTGGGGAGCTTCCGACTCTCCGCCAACAGATGATGATGTCGGGACAGAGAGAAGGATTTTTGTCCGATCCTTTTTTTTTCTCCCTGAAGTGTTTCGCAGTGACTTTCTCCCCTCTCCCTATTGAATACATGTATACTGTTCATTCGGCTAAGCATGTGGGGAAGCCAGGAGAGAGAGATAGCTGTTGGCCAACAGCTATTGAATGAGTATCCCCATTCAGTTAAAGGGGTTTTCCAGGATTTTACTACTGATGACCTATCCCCAGAATAGGTCATCAGTATCTGATTGGTGGGAGTCCGACACCCAGGACCCCCACCGATCAGCTGTTTGAGTAGGTACCGGTGCTCCTGTGAGCGCCTTTACCTTCTCGCACAGTGCCGTACATTGTACAGCGGCTGTGCTTGGTATCGTGCTCAGCTCTATTCACTTGAATGGGGCTGAGCTGCTCCTAGGCCACGTGACGGATGAACGTTACGTCACTGGCCTAGGAAAAGCTAAGAGAAGGCTGCGGCACTCACGGAAGCACCAATGCCTTCTCGAACAGTTGATCGGCGGGGGTCTCAGGTGTCCGACCCCCACCGATCAGATACTGATGACCTATCCTCCATCAGTAGTAATATCCCAGAAAACTTCTTTAATTGCAGGCCACACCGGTGACCCACCACAGCCAGTGATTGGCTAAGTGGTCATTTCCTGTGTGTCCAGAGCAACCAGGAAGCAGAAACCATCCGGGACCCAAGCATCATCGGAACAGGACCATCAAGCGATCTGTGGGTATGATTTTTGCAGCATTTTTAGCCTGTGTGAAAGAAGTATGAAGCCTTGATATCACAATGTGCATAAGGCCTAAGGCTGTGCTCATTTGAAGCATTTTGGGAGCAGTTTTACCATTAAATAGCAAATAACTAAGGGCATTTTCTAGATCTGTTCCTTGAGATCAGTGTTCTCCAACCTCTGGCTCTCCAGCTTGTCTTATGACATGATCTGAAGAAGGCAATTTCGAATTGCTAGAAGAGGTATGAATATAATGACATGTTTATCAGCATTTTTGTACAGTAAATGCTGGAGGATACATAGGTCTTTAATTATTAATTATTGTGTGAAAATCTGATTTGACAACCCCATCTAATGACTTATGGGTCATTAAGTATTATTAAAACTGGTCACACTTGATACAACATCCATCCACTGTATATTACTTCAAGATTTCAGCCTCAGTGTCGACCATGCTCCCTTGCCACATTAAACTGAATTGTCAAAACTCATTTTAAGGTCTCATGCACATGGCATTGCCAATACGGTGGCAAATATTGTCCCAACATGCTGTATTATTAACCCATAATTCGTTGGCCATAGTTATCATGTGGATCCCTTTGAATAAAGCCTTAGACTCATGCACATAGTGTTACGTTGGTGGCCTACGCCTGCTGCCGCCCCGCTCCTCTGGGCAGACATTGGCACCACTCTGGACCCGCTGCCCCTCCCCTGCCCTCCTGCAGCATGCCCAACTGCTGGAGTCCTCTGTATCTGAACCTGGCAGGCTTTGGCCTGCTTCCTCTCAGCCTCAGCTTTCTCTTGCCATCTTTAGGATGTATGCACACACTCCTTCTGGCTCTCAAAGGGCCAGGGCACTATGGTAGTCAATTAAGTGTAATTAAAGGGAACCTGTCACCTCCAACACACACATAAAACTGCCAGCATTACCTTATATTAGGCCCCAGTGTGTTCCTAATCATGCCTTTCATCCAGTAAATTGATCCCCCTAACTTGATGAAAACGATGTTTTAAATCCCAGTCAGCTTGAAGTCAATGGGACAGCGGCCTCCTTGCTTTAAGTCAAGTAAAGCACGCCCCTCTTGCCAGCGATTGACATGCTTGTAGTGGCCTGTGGCCCTTCTTGTTGCGCAATCCCGGCTCCGGCTCCTGCACTCAGCTGGCTTTCATATGCGCACTGTGCAGGCCCTGGCAATTCCAGCAAGTGCGCATGCGCGCGCCCGCCTGCCCACTGAGTGCCGGAGCCGGGATCGCGCAGCAAGAAGGAGCGCACAGCCACAGCAAGGACGTCAATCACTGGCAAGAGGGGCGTGCTTTACTTAACTTGAAGCAAGGAGGCTGCTGCCCCCTTGACTTCAAGCTGACTGGAGAAAGCGCGCTGATGGGGATTAAAACATCGTTTTCATCAAGTTAGCGGGATCAATTTACTGGATGAAAGGCATGATTAGGAACACACTGGGGCCTAATATAAGGTAATGCTGGCAGTTTTATGTGTGTGTTGGAGGTGACAGGTTCCCTTTAAGGCACCTTCCCCATGGAAAAAGTGTCTGAGCAATAGGTGTTCTAGAGTGCTAGTCCCTGCAAAAGGTGTTCTGTTCTGTTTGTCTGCCTGTGTACAGACTTCTGCTCGATCCCTCACTCTGACCCTCTGCTGCCTGACATGTGCCTGATTACTATATTGACCATTTGCTGCCTGCCCTGACCTTGGACCTATTTCACAGACTCACACGAACTCTACCTGCCCTGACCACTGCCTGTTACTGACTATGAGTTTTGCCTGATCTTTCGGTGATTCGCACCAGTGTCTCGACACTCGTGGGTCAGCTGCCAACCACAATAGGACTACTTCAGGAAGTAGTGGCTTGGTGGCTCCCCTGCAGCAAAGTCCAGATCCCTGTATAGAGGTTAAAGAGGACCTTTCACCACTCCTGACATGCCTGTATTAATATCTACATGCATTCCCCATGTAATAACAATTCTGCAGCATCTATTCTTATGCCTCTATGTGGTGCTATTCCTTTATTATTTCTACTGGAAGTTATGAATGAATTGCCAGAAGTCTGCAGTAAGGGTACAGAGGGGAGGTAACCAGTTGGGGGTGTGTACCTGCACAGTCTGAAAGTGGCAGCACTGATTGGATAGAGTAAGTCTGTACAGGTACACACCTCCAACTGGTTAACACCCCTCTGTACCCTTACTGCAGACTGCTAGCAATTCATTCATAACTTCTAGTAGAAATAATAAAGGAATGGCACATAATAGAGACATAAGAATAGATGTTCCAGAATTGTTATTACATGGGGAATGCATGAAGCTATTAACACAGGCATGTCAGGAGAGGTGACAGGTCCTCTTTAAAGGCCGGATACTAGCAGACTTCCACTAGCCCAAAGCCAAAATGGTTGGTTGACGCAGTTGTTCCACACCCACTGAGTGTTACACATAGCCATATTATGGTTCCATAGAAGCTCCAAGTTGTAGGTATCCATAATATGCCACCCATGGCAGTCTCTGGGGCTATACCTTCTCAACAAACAATGGGATCTTTAACTTTGCTGTCTACTTGCCTAGCTAGCTATCACTTGGGTGAGATGGAAGACTGGATGGATTTCAGTATGTTTGGTTGGGATGCTTGATTCTGTATAGTCCATCCCACCATGTGGGTATAATTTAATTGACCAGATAGTCTGATATTGTTTGTATATGCAACCCGATTTTAATCCCTCACAGAAGAGTATTCATCTTTGTATATTTAGTCATAATATACATAAAAGAACATGTGAAGGAAAATACATTTGAAAGTCTTCTCACTAATGACTTGAAGAACTTTTCGAAGAGAGAAATAACATTGACTCGAATACATTGAATGATAAAGGCATTGCTGATAAGAGGAATATATGGAAACCATTAGACGTTCCTCATTGTTGCATACGTCATATTTTTTCAAAGTGATTGTTTTTGATGAACATCAAACAGGATGATGAGTGACTTCACTGTTTTGCTATGAATTAGCGGCTTGTGAATCTGCTGAAGGCACTGAATCTTTTCATGTATAAAAGTCATAAACTCACGAAAAGGATGGAGAGTCAAGCCCCAACACAGAACTGATGTGACGGGACCTTCTTGACGTGAACCAGTTTCTCCTGCTCTTCGAATGCTTCAGTACAATCGTCTGTTTATCAGTTTACACAATGATATCTTTCGAAAACTGGGAATTTTTACATCTTTTATACTTTTTTTTTTCTTCACACAGATCAAATGACGGGTTCTAACAGGGGTACATTAGTCACTGACCCATCGCTCAGAAGTGCTTCACTCAAGCATGCTGACTTATGACTTCACTGTCTAACAACGATGGATACACTCTAATACCTTCCTTCTACTTCCATTACAGTCTAAACAAAGCAACCAGTATGGCAAGAAGACAGATGAAAGTCAACTGTACAAAAAAAAAAAAAAAGCTACAATCTTTGCTGAGCCCCTGACATGGAGTTGAAGAATCTGGTTGTGTAATCTAAGATGTGGCTAGGATCAAGATGTTCTATGGACGTCATATGTACAAAGACATTTTATAGTGAATCAGGATGAGTTGATTGTGAAAAACATGTTTCCGTAATTATATTAAAAAAATCCGAATTTAAAACGGTTATCCTATGAATTTAAAATGTTTTTTTCCCTCACTTAAAGGGGTTAGTCTATGATTGATGTAAAGAAAGAAAATCAGACATCATATAGGACATGGCAATCTCTTTCTAACAAAGCTAGAACCAGCCCTGTACCTCACATGGATCCACAGATCTCCACATTCATTGCTCCAATTGCTCTGCTAGATTATTTTCAGCCTGGCAGCTCAAGAGGCACATCCTTTCTGCTGCAGCTTTCTCCCTGTAACTGCCACAGCTTATGGCTGGTGGCAGACAAACATTTAAACTGAGCGCGTGCGACCAGCTCAGTGAGGCGGACAAGAAATAAGGAAAAGAACAAACAGCAGGTGGCGCTATACAGATACATTTTATTGAATAACTCACTGGCTATGCTCAAGTTTTAATTACATGTAATTACAAAAGTATTCAGATCCAGTTGCTGGTTTAAAAATGCAGATTATGTTTTATGACACAACCGCTTTAACTGCTTATTTGGAGGACTTATCTTTTTGTGGGTGGCTCATCCAACTCTTGCATCTCCCAAGAAGTACTGCAATTAGCTTATGTTAACCACTTTAGCCCCTGAAATATAGCCCCAGGGATGGATATGTTATGTAAAGCCCCCACAGTTTCCTTCTCCACTGTCTAGAGAATTATAGCTATACACTTACATGAATTTAGGAGTAGGGATGAATGAATGTCATGTGGACTGCTTTACCTGCTTCTCTGTGAGATCATTATACCAGTACTGAGGAGAAGGCAGCAGGGAAGCACGTTAGTCCACCACTGAATGCAAAAGAAAGTGGACCAGAAGGATAACCAGCAGGGGGCGCTGCCAGAGAGGAAAACGTTATGTACATAAATGAGATATAAACATTATTACAGCAAAGGGGTTACAAAAACTTGGTTCAATAATTGTAATCTACTACTTAAGCCTGTTTTTCTATATGTATCAAAAAAATCATTGATATATTGTCCTGCTTTAGGACCAGGGGCAGATTGGCCATAGACCTTACAGGGAAATTTCCCAGTGGGTCGATGCCCAGGGGGCCGCCTGGGCTCTCCTCACATCTGGCCAGTGGAAGTTTTTGGGGATGTATTTTGTCCTGCTGGCAGTATTGTGTGATGGACTGTGGTATTTGGCTCTGTTGTTGTATAATGGTGTTGCTGGCCTTGCCCCAACTACAAAACGGGGCCACTTTAAGATCCCAGTCCGCCCCTGTTTAGGACCATCATTAACACCAGGCAAATGCAGTGACTCTGCTGCTTCTGATCTCTGCTGAACTGGAAGTTTAATATGCTGTCATACATGCACATCACTGCGGCTGGCCAATCAATGACCTCAGCGGTGATGTGTCAGTAAGGGCACATAGCAGCAAGCGCAGCAGGAGACAGTGGAGAATGGGAGTGATAGTGGCTCTGGCAACAACAGCTGTAAACAAGGAAGCAATCCTTGCACCGATACCCCCTAGGGCCTAGGGAGGGTACTTTTTTTGTTCCCTCTGGGTACACCCTGGTGTTGGGGCTTCTGCCAGGTGGTAGTTGAAGTGCCCTTGGTGTTCAGTGTTGGTCCAGGTGCAAGGCAGGAGGTGTAAGTGCAGTGGCTGGCATGTGGTGGAGTCAGTGACCAGGCCAGTCGCAGTAAGAAAACAAGTCTCTCTCTTTGTCAAAGTGCAGGATACGAATAGTAGTACATCCAACAATATCAACACACAGTTCCAAGCAAATCACAGTGTAGTTCCTCCCCAATAGCAATGCATGGTTGGCACCAATAATGGAGGTTGTGGAACTTTAGGCATGCAATTGAGGCTCTTAATACATGTTTCTGTAATTCTCAGGCTGAGGGGTACAGAATTAAGATATGACTGGCGTCTGGCCATCTCAAAGTGTAGAAGGTGTGTTAGCAATTTTTCCCCTCACATCAGCAAAGTCTCTTTCTCCCATAAACAAGCACAATACCTTGCTGTATGACTTCAATGAGCAGCCTGGCAGATTCTGGATCTTCTAATCGTCCCTTTCTTTCTGGAGTACTTTAGGATGAAGTAGCTTTAGGTGTAAATTTCTGAGAGATGCAGGTTCTCTGACCTCAGACCTAGCTCTGAGAAAAAAGCAGAAGTAGGTTCTCTCTCTTCCACAGTTCAGCACACACACTCAACCAAATGACAAACCAGTTGGTGGACCCTCTCCATCTCCTGGCAACCTAAAATGGGTTGAGTCAAGACGTTAACCCTGATTTATCCATACAATGCTATTGGGTGCATAAATACATTAAAACGTAACTATACTTTTTTGAAACTTTTGATATGTCATAGGGATATGTAAAAAAGTGTTGATCGGCAGGGGTCCCAGCTCTGAGACCCCCACGATCTCTAGAACGAGGAGTCAGAACAAGGCGCTCAGCCGACCACTGCTTCTCCTCGCTGCTGAGTGCGATACTGAAGATGATTTTATACACTGTCTATTGAAACTGTCTGCAGTCTTGCACTCAGATCGTGAGGGTCTCAGAGCTGCAACCCCCCACCCCCCGCCGATCAACACTTTTGATATGTCCCTATGAGATATCAAAAGTTTCAAAAAAGTGTAGTTACTCTTTAATGTATTTGTGCACCCAACAGCATTGTATGGATAAATCAGGGTTAACTCAACCCCTTTTAGGTTGCCAGGAGATGGAGAGGGTCCACCAACTGGTTTGTCATTTGGCTGAGTGTGTGTGTGCTTAACTGTGGAAGAGAGAGGACCTACTTCTGCTTTCTTCTCAGAGCTAAGTCCTAAGGTCAGAAAACCTCTGAGACATTTACGGCTAAAGGTACTTCAGCTGTAAATCAGAACATTTTAGTTAAAAATACAACATTATTTATAACACAACATTTTGGTGGTGACCCTGTTCTGGGGTGCTGCAAGGTCACGTGCTGCTGTGGCCATTGGTTGGCCAGTAGAAGGCATGTCACACTTCCGGTCTGGTGGGGATTGGAAGGGCTGGACCCAGACTAATCTGAACAGATGAGTCTTTTTTTCCTTTTTTTTTCTTTACTTTTAGACCATTAACTAAGAGATTTGTTACCAGTCTGGGACAAGCCCTTTAAATTTTGTGGTGGTGGTATAATTAACTGGATGTTAACCACATTGCCTGCATTTTAACACCATTGCCTCCCTCCATTTACAGAGTAATTCTCTAGCAGTATACAGCTAAGTGGCCATTTAGTGACTTCTTCAGTCTCAATAACTGTCAGCCAGATCCTGATGTGTTGTAAAGTCAGGCCTTTAATGTATAGCACTAGCGTAAGTTGCATTACAACTTTATTATACTGTTAGATTGACACAAATACAGCTTTGATCATAAGTGGATGGCTTCCCCGTTGTGCCGGTGTTTACCCTTTCATGGACACAATAATAGCTGCATTCACAGTACAGGTAGACGGAGCCTAGGGCCACAACTTTTAAGAACTTTGAATATGGTAATTCTATTTATTTTTGCCTCTCTTTGTGTTCTTTTTTGCTGTAAGGTATGAGTTATAAGGTAGGTGGTCCAAAAGCACCTTGGGTGGTACCATTGCTATTTACATGCAGTGCCCAGGGCAAGCCCTGTAGTAAACACGGCCATGGACAATACAGTACTTTGTCAACAACATGGTACTGTTGTCAGAAAGACGACCCTAGCCAAGTAACTATGTGTAGTCTATGGTCTGTTCCTTCATTGGTATATGAAATGCAGCCTGCATAATGCATGCTGTGTATCCCAGATCTGCTGCCAATTTACTGGCCAACAGCTATCATTCCTGATCCCATCATATACATGCATGGTCATTTCGGTCTTATCTACCCCAAGAGTCGGGAGGACCCCATACATATTTGATGGTCAGCCATGGAAATTGGCAGGTTTGCCTGACATACATTTAATGTGTTTGGTCTTAGATTAAGACTTAGAGGGGTTGTCCACCTTGGACAATTGTCTGTGTGGTTCCCCTTGCCAGAAGCTGGAAGCCTGACTGTTTGGACCTCCCATGGTCAGCATATTGCTCTGAGGGTACTAAAGTAATTATGTTTAACTTATCTGCAGCCTAGAGTATTAAGGCCCTTTTAGACGGGCCGATAAAGTCTCCCTGAACGAGCGCCGATCAGCGACATCGGCGCTCGTTCAGGGAGCCTTTACACGGCCCGATGAATCGAGCGGCCGGGCCGCACGAGTGATCGCTGTATCGCTCGTGCGGCCTGGAAGCTCCATGCTGTCAGGCGCACATCGCCTGTTTACACAGGGCGATGTGCGCCCGACAGATCGGATCTTTTGGTTTTTACAAAAGATCCAATCAGCCGACGAACGAGCGTTTTTGCTCGGTTCGTTCGGCTGATTAGGGCCACTTTTACACGGGCGCGATTATCGCACTAGCGTTCCTAGGAACGAATTTTCGGCCCCGATAATCGGCCCGTGTAAAGGACCTTTAAGTAGTGCATAGGTAGCAACCACTGAAATCAAAGGGTATCCATGCCACCCCTTGATTTCAAAAGGTGCCTTTGATCAGGGGCAGACTGGTAACTTAAAGTAGCCCTGCAAAAACCCTAAAAGTGGCCCCAATGTTCTAGTTGAGTCCAAATTGAGAGAAGGAGGGGCAACACATGTAGATGGGGCCAATACAAGTTGGCAGGGTCAGTAATACCACAGTGCAGTACAGAGTACCTCCCCAGAAGCTTCTCCCTTTGTGGTGGCCATCAACTGCTGCCACGTTCTGCCATCTTTCTCCCCAAATAATCTCTAATATGGATATAGAGCGAGGGACTCAGAAGGTGAGATGTAGCAACAACACCATGCCAGCCCTACCTCCAGCAAGCTGCCAGGACTTTCTTTAATAATGACCCCTATAGTTCCCCCAGCAGTATGTACCCAGCCAGCGGCAATGAGGAGGGCTCGGGTGGCCCTATGGACATTGGGAAAATTCCCTGTAGGATCTATAGCCAGTCTGCCCCTGCTTCTGATGCTCTTGAATCTAGCTCTTATACCTCATGTACACAACCGTATATCATGGACCAACTATCATATGACATCCATGTTGCATCCATTTTTTTCGGACTGGTTGAGTTCAGTGGTCTGTGGTCCATACTTTGCGGCCAAGTATAGGACATGTTCTACATACAAATGTGGAAAATTCATGGATCCATAGCAATTTGCAATGAGGGTCCAGATGGTTGTTACCAGTTGGGGGGTGTCCCTGCACTGTTTGACATTGGCAGCACTGATTTGATGAGGTCATACTGCTTTTGTGCACATGTGACAGTTGATTGGCTACAGTTGTCATGTGAACCATGTTCCGCACATTCTGACATTGGCATCACTGATTGGATAATGTAGTACTGTGCAGGGACACCCCCTCGCCCAACTGGTAACACCCATCTGGACCTTCAATTCATACTGCTAGTAATTTTGTCATAACTTCTAGCCACTCCATTTCCCACTGGTCCTGCAGCGAGAATGTGATATTCATTGTTCAGGAGACCACTGCAGCCAATCACCGGCCTCAGCTTTCCCGTGCCATTCGTGCACATGTGACCATTAGAGTCAGTGATTGGCTGCAGTTGTCATGTGAGCCATGTTCCACATTTATTCACGGAAAGATCAGTGAGGACTCTCACTGTGACAAATTTAAAAAATATCAGACAACCCCTTTTTTACAGGAGGTTGTCAGGATTAGAAAGAAATACGGCTGCTTTCTTCCAAAAACAGCGCCGTCCCTGTCCACAGGTTGTGCCTGGTATTGCAGTTCAGCTCCATTCATTTGATACCTGACAGAACAAACGGATAAAAGTGGTGCTGCATGTAGAAAAAAAGAAAGCAGCCATGTTTCTCTAATCCCGTACAACTGCTTTAACAAAAATATAAAAGAAACAAAACAATGATCAAGTAATATTTTACAAAGGAACCTGCCGGGCGTGACGTGACGAATAAACAGGTTTCCCGCAATGTGTCAATGTTTTTTTCCAGGATTCTTAAAACAAATCTGGTGTTTAGAGAATGGTGTTTGCAGTGACTTGAAATGTAATCTTGTGTGTGTGAAAGAAGTCAGGAGGAGGGGGGTAAAGCCTCGTGTGTTTGAGGCTGAGTCCCCCTTTTCTGAAGAACTGCGAGTCTGGGTAAACTCACTACCAAGAATGAAACTTATACAATGAGAGTCAGTCATATCTCATAACAGCATCAACAAACCATTTATAACGTCCTCTGGGCTCCAGAACAATGTCCGGCTCTGCAAAATACAAGGGGCTTGTGTTCAAGGGGGTAAATACGTGAAGAAATCCAAGAGTTGTATTTATATTAGCACAGGGGGCACGCCCATTTGGGCTCTCCCTTATATACAGTAGTGATATATAGAGAGTCACAGTCCTCGTGCAACAGACTCCATGATAGACTTATAGGCAATGAACCACCAATTTTTTTTTTCTCTGCCAGTTAAAACCAGATAGTGATACACATCCTTTTTTTCTAATCTGTTTTTATTTTCTGATTGCAGATTTTTTAATTCTCTTTTCTGAACATGATTATGGGGGCGGCCATATTTCTTGAGCTGTTGTTAACTGCATTTGGAGCAGGGATGCTCAAGTTGCGGCCCTCCAGCTTTTGCAAAACTACAACTCCCAGCATGCCCTAAAAGCTGTAGGCTGTCTGGGCACGATGGGAGGTGTAGTTTTGCAACAGCTGGAGGGCCGCAGGTTTGGCGTCCCTGATTTAGAGATATGCTTTACAGCATCCACATGTGCCAGACAACATAGACTGGGGGGAACCTCATGGACTTCTATGGGAGAGTTTTCTAGGCATGCTCAGTGACCTGTGCAGAGGTCAGGAGAGAGTAGATGAGCTGTGATATCATCTATTGAGAATGCTGGGTCTTGTGTTATCTGTATACAGGTGATACCTGTCACTCTAATCCTGCCTGTTATGATAAGGAGATAACTGCAGTAAAGCAATCTATACAGACCAAAAAGTAGCCTATTATTAGGCCTAGCAGCCTGTGCAAAACTTAAAGGAGTTGTCTCACTTCAGCAAATATAATTTATCATGTAGAGAAAGTCAATACAAGACACTTACTAATGTATTGCGATTGTCCATATTGCCTCCTTTGCTGGCTGGATTAATTTTTCCACCACATTATACACTGCTTGTTTCCATGGTTATGACTACCCTGCAATGTATCACTGGTGGTCGTGCTTGCACACTATAGGAAAAAGCAGTAGCCTATATGCGATCCCATGGTACCCGCCAAAAGAGAGGCCGGCGCTTTTTCCTATAGTGTGCAAGCACGACCACCACAGATGGATTGTAGGGGTGGTCGTAACCATGGAAACGAGCAGTGTATAATGTGATGGAAAAAGGAATCCAACCAGCAAAGGAAGCAATATAGATAATAACAATACATTAGTAAGTGCCTTGTATTAACTTTCTCTACATGATAAATGCCACTTACTGAAGTGAGACAACCCCTTTAAGGATGTTATGCTTTTTTAATACAGTGAGATATCATGGTTCAGTGGTTAGCACTGGTGCCTTACAACGTACTCACCTCTCCTTCCTGAGAATGCTACACAAGCTGAGCATGCATATGTATAGCGAAAGTGGGATAGAATAGAGGCAAGCCAACAGCTACTGAAGGTGTATAGGCACCTTTAAAATAATTTCAAATATTTTCCTCTGAAGCCTATAACCAGCCATGGTCTTCAAGATCTGTTTCGAAACTGAGTACTTTAATATACTGTATTATGCTGCACATTAAATACCTATATAATTTGGAAGTATTTTAATTTACTACCCCCCCCCCTCCCAGTGCAGCAACCTCCTGAGCAAGAAATAATTCACCAGTTTCACTTACTTAGAAAGTTCTCGATTTTAAAGGCTTGTTAATTACGCCAATACCCCCAGACCCATCATTACCAAGGACCATCGTATTTCTTGTTGCAAACTATTCAACAAATATTCACTTTCGACAAAGCTTTATTTGAAGGTTACAGCTTGTCTCTGGCAGACCGAAGCATGCGGTTGTGCTAGCCTGGAATTCCAGTATGGTTGCTCTGTCTGCATCTTGAGGTCACTGAATAAGCAATGCATTCCATTGTCTGAATAAATCAGTGGACTCTTGTTCGCAGGGCAATTGCACCGTTAACTTTACCAGTATCATCAGAACTGCGGTGATTTCTGCTATGAAAGCCGCACTTCATTTACAGACTGGTGGCACAAGGCTAGAGGTAAATCCTGTATTGCAGTGAAGATTGTCACTTCTATTCTGGTGAAGGCAGGGGTGCAGTTAGGGCTGCAGAGGTAGCAGTCCCTCCTGGGACCTGGTGCCTAAAGCCTTATCGAGAACGAATGTTCATCTGAAACATGTAAATGTGTCACCAGTCACCCCATGGACAAGCCAAATCTTTAATTTTCAGGAGTTCCAGTAGTTTACGTGGCACGTACAATCATTGTTTTTTGGCAGCACTCCTTGGGGATGAATAATCGTAGTAACGATCGTTCATCCCCATACATTCCCCATGATCACTGCATGTAATTGCAGCTTTTCCCTGATCGGGAAGAAATGTTCATGTGAACACACATCCCCAATCATTGCCTAGTCATATCAGCCCTTGTATATGGGCCTTAAGGGAGCCCAAAGATCCCTTTTCCACAAAAGAAGATAGGGAAATTTCCCGGTGGGCCGATGCCCAGGGGGCCGCCTGAGCCCTCCTCACGGTCGGCCAGTGGAAGTTTTTTTTTTTTTTTGTGCTGCTGGCGGTATTTTGTGATGGACTGTGGTATTTGGCTCTGTTGGGGTGGTATAATGTGCCACAATATGGTATTGCTGGCCCTGCCTTCCATCAATTTGGACCCGGTTACAAAACGGGGCCACTTTTAGTATTTTTTCCAGGGCCACTTTATGTTCCCAGTCCGCCCCTGGTATTATGGTAGGTTGAGGACACTGCTCACCGATTTGCATTGCGACCCAGGAGGCATGAAGCTCCACCTTGGTGCCTCTTTAAAAATATTCTATGGTTTGATTCAAATGGGAAGTTAGGTAAAAGGTGTCCTTCACATGTCTTATAGCATTTCAGTTTCTTTCCAACTTGGTATAATTAAAAACATTTATTGGGTACACCTTTAACTGTCCACGCTGAACAAGCCTTCCAAAGCTCCAAGTCCAAATGAATATGATGGTGTCATCACTGAGAGGTAACCTGGACCATGACGGAACCACCTGGAATGGTGATACTATAGTTCTGGTGTCTTCATATGGGGCAGTGGGATCAGGCTTCCCTATACTTAGGCCCCTGTGTCATCAAGTACCAGGCGCCAGTGCAGGGAGAATCGGCCCATTTGGATAATTGATACTAGTGAATTGTGTGGTGTCTGTGAACAGTCCTTACTAGGTCATGTCACATGCAAAAAAATGTGTGTTTGAATTTTATCTAGAAATTGCATAGTGGTAGATAATGATGTACAAAGGGAGTCAGTTATGGTTGGCACATGCGTTAAAAGACCAAAACTTTTGAGATATATCAAAAGTTTTGATTGGTGGAGGTCTGAGTGTTGACACCCCTATCGATCCTTAGAATGAGGAGTGAAGCACTCACATATTGTGCTCTCTCTCCTTGCTGCACAAGACCGGCTTCATAGAACTCTATGGGCCGTCTCAATTCCATCCTCTGCAGCGAGGAGAGAGAGCACGATATGGGCTTGCTTCTCTTCTTGTTCTAGAGATCAATAGGAGGGGGTCTTAGTTCTCAGACCCCCACTCATCAAAACTTTTTATATGTCTCTATGACATATCAAAAGTTTTACCAAAACTCAATGACCCTTTAATGGAGAACCGCCAATTATTATGGAAGGGGGCCTGACTCCCTCAAACACCCTCTGGAGTTGATAGGGTGCCGGAAATAGTCCATGGAACTACACAGCTCCATCCATTGTGTAGTGAATGGAGCCGTGTAGTTCCAGCGCCTATTTCTGGTGATGACACTACTCCTAAACAGATGATCAGCGTGGTGTAGTGTGTCGGACCCCCACCAATCTGATATTGATGACCTATGACCCTACAGGGAAATTTCCCGGTGGACTGATGCCCAGGGGGCCACCCAAGCTACCAGATACATAATGATCTGATGCTCATTGGCCGATGTTGCCCTCCTGAACTCAACTGTATTACCATCCTCAGGGCGATGATACAGTTGAATACTGTGGAGAGGCCGGCAGTATTTTGTGCTGCAATACTGTGGTATTTGATTCTGCTGTGGCGGTACTTTGTGCTACACTATGGCATTGTAGGCCCTGTCTACTTCTGTTGCCCTGTCTTCTATCAATTTAGTCTATCGGGTGCTACATAGTGAATTATATATGACAGGAAAATCAATTCAGGGCTGTAAATGATATTTGTTCTTATGACATAAAGAAGTGATGACTATAAGAACCAAATGAGTGTTTATCATTTTGCCATTTCAGGTTACGGCCATTCCTTTGATAATATCCCCTCTCAGATCTAACACCATATGGCGAATAGGACTGGGATGAGATGACAAATGACATAATAACCTATAATGCGCTTGCTGAGTACAAAACACATCCAGGAGGTCATTGTAAAACTCATGAACTTGCTCCAGAGCTGTTGGTAGGCTGGAGGATCTCCCGTTCTTCCACATGCTTGCCCCATGTTTGAGTAATGACTTAAACTGTTAATGAGATTTCTCCAGGACAAGACGGCAATAATTTATTGGGGTCATATATTGATTGAATGGAGCAAATTTGCATTTGACCTCCGAGCTATAAAGCAGAGTGATATGTATCTTTGTCTTGAAAACGATGATTAATTGATTAGACGCTGCTTCCATAATCTCTTTTTTTTTAAAAGTCTGCCTTCTTTTTAGTCTCATGATGGTTTCAAGGATGGTATCTATTGGGGGCTATTGAATGACTCTCTAAATATACCAGGCCTGTGTGAAATAGCTGCCTATTGACTGCAGCTATCTCTATTATGAGCACTGATCATCCACTAAAATAGGCAAAAAGATAATAAAGCAGCAATAGTTACCAGGCTTTATTTATGTGGCAGCAATATATTGTGCAGCGCTATCCGCAGAGTGAAACCAGTCATATCAGTTCCCAATGAGACCCGCAACCCCTTTCTATGGTCAATTTCAATGGAAGCCAAATAGCCAATCTATAGTATGTACTGGATTGTGGGCTGCCACCGGTGTATATAGGAAATGTGTGCAGATGATTTCCTGGTTGGATCCAAACCCTTGACCCCAGCAGTAGAAGACAACAGGGCTACGCACAATGCCACCATTCTATACATAATGTCATGGTGACATCCCTCACTCACGCTTCTGCCCTGGGCTAGCCACAAGATTTCTGTGTCCCATGCTGCAGACCACAGCCTGGCTGCTAGGCCTCTTCCTGTGTGTGTATTAGAGTCTATTTGTTGAACCATACCCTACAGTACTGCAAGCGTTCATTCCCCTTTTGCTCTGTGTTCAGCTATTTAAATAATGAGCTCATCAGCCCTCCTATATTTGCTTCACTCCTTTTCTGAGCAATCCTTTAGATTCCTTTTGGCTTCAATGGCTTGCTAGGCCCTACAAAAAAGCTATAATTGATTTGTCTGTCTGTGTACCAACTTCTGCCTGTTTCCGGGATCCTGATTCTCTGCCACCTGACCTGACCCATGCCTGATTACCATACTAACCCTAAAAACGCCTACTGGGACCTCTGGATTGTTTTATAGATTCACATGTACTCTGCCTGCCCTGACCTCTGCCTGTTTACTGACTATGTGTATTGCCTGATCCCTTGGTTCTTGGCATTGGTGTCTCTGATGCCCATGGGTCAGCAGTAAACCACACCAGGACTATTCCAAGAGTGAGCGGCATGGTCGTTCTCCTGCAGCGAAGGCCATATCCCTGTGTAGGGGTTCAAGTGTCAAAGTCAGGGGACCACCAGGGTAACGCCCTCAGGATTAGCCCGAAGTCAAACCGGTTGGTTGGCACACTCGGTCCATAATCACTGCCTGTAACGTATAAGTCATGCAAGATAAGCCTTCGCTGCTGTAAAATGTTAATTAATTGATATGATGCAGCTACACATACACCTACATTTACTAATGGGAATGCACCTTGATTTTGCTGTAAATTGCACCAAATTATGGCATAATTTGACACATCTAGGTTTAGAGAAATTATCAATGCCTTAATGGAAAGGAGGTGTAACTTCACAGGGAACAGGGCATTCCTAAGATGGGACATTTTGCTCCAGAATTGCACTACAATTCTGGTGTAAAAAATTGTCTCAAACTAAGCCAACCAATAGTTAGTATACAGTTAGACATAAGTGTCTACCCCTGCGCCACATTTATCATCCAGCCTGAGCCCCTGTGATATATCTGGTGAAGGTGTAGACATCTTGTCCACGTCTACATCATCTACAGGATTAGTAAATCTGGCACGTGGTGATGGATGATGGATGTCTAGCTCTAAGAATGCCCGAACTGAAAAGAAATTGTCCATTTTTGCCCGGTTTCCTGACAAAAGGCTGATCATAGAGTGACCTTCTGCTGGAAATCCTAGTGATCACCCTGAGATCAGCCTTAGGCTTCAGGTGTTGAATTCCCCTGCAGCACCACCAGAGGGGAAATTAAGTATTACACAATGCCTATTGAAAATATTGAGTCCCCTATCCATTCTCATGACCCTCGTATCTCTGGCAGTGCACATGCTCCACTGCCAGTCCATTAAAAATTCAGACAAAGGACCCCTGTTCTCATAATCTGGGTACCAGCAGTAAAACTTCCACTGATCTAACCCCTATAATAACTTGCTGAAACTGGAATACCCCTTTAATGAACGTTAATGCATGCACATGCTACAAATTCCAGAGAGGGACCATCTTTGTAGACTATCTCTAGTATTGACTACCAGAGGGAACAAAGATGTGAGGTGCAATATGATTTATATGCAACAACACCAAATACTAATAACATCATCATTGTACTCCACTACTCCTGTCAGGTAGCTGAAGTTGTTCAAGTGCTTCCAATTACCATTATAGTCATTTCCACCTTAACAATTTAGTCTAATTGAAATGGGGCAATTTTCTACATAATTAAGTTGAAGTACCCAACTTCTGGGTTTGATTAGTTTGAATACTGAGACTTCAATACATGATAAATAAAGCTAAGTCTTCTGAAGTTGTGTCTCGCAGCGATTTTGCAAAGAGGAAAGCGGGTCCAGTCGCAATCAGTATTTGCAGTCCATGTTATGGGATTAGAGGGAAGAACTGAACCAAATTTGCAAGAGAAATAATATGGCATGTGAATGGGAATTCATAAATGCTTTTCAGTCATTGCTGGTACATGAGCATTAATAAACATGCCCAACGTTTTGGAGTATTTGGATGTGCACCATGTATCTTATACTGGTTAGGAGGAAGACGTCCTATGCATGTGCCTATGTGGCATTGCTCTGTAATCTCTAAGCAGGAACATTATTTGGCTGTGTTCATGCATCGCAGATGCCCCGCAGCCAAGGTGTGCACTCGATGTAGGTGAAACGGCACAGATCTACCATGGGTTTTGAAAGGACTGCAGCTAAAAGCCGTTTCATTGTTAATAGCAGCGTGGTTATGCAGTTTACCATCAGACTGCTGACAATGAGATTACTTTTAGCTGCAGGCAATTTGAAAACCTCTCTGATTAGTTTTGGCCACGTTGTTGGCGTACCAAAGTCCACGCTATGTCTTCCACTCGTAAACTCAGTTTGGGCAGATAACCATTCTCCTTAGATGGTCTTTCTGTCTGGGTTATGCTTGGTAAATAATCCTTGAAAGCATCTCCAATGGTTTTCAAATTCTGATAATGAAGATGCTTGTAATTTATGCAATCCTTTCAACGTCAATGTGTTTCCTAAGACCTATAAATCTGCTGCTCTTTACAGGTTTTATGGTCTGTCAGTATAATGTAGATTACTTTAACGTATATGATTTGTGTTTCTGTCCATTACAGAGTCATGGAAGCAGCAGCTGCGGAAGGAATCACTGGTGATCATGCAGGAACACCTTTGGTCGAGGAAGACAAAATGGTAGTACTTATAAAAATCCATTAATATTTGTATTATTCCTGATGTCCCCCCAGTCCTGAAAGGTAGAGCACCATTGGAACCAAATAACCAACTAGTGCGATTGATTAGCCCATTGAATGAATGCATACGTTTAGATGCCCACTATATCAGGTCTAGACTTGACTTGTAACTGGCCTAGTGTTAGTTTGGGTGATGGGTGTCTTAGCTGTAGTCCCTCACCGTCTTTAATTAAGGTGTCAGCTGTTCGTTCTGCTGTCTGATTTCCCAGAATTTTCTTGAGGATGACATTAGCTTTACAGGAGCTCTGAAGTGTGCTTCCTCTCCTTTCCATCCCTGTACAGGAACCCCTCCTCCTGCTAGGAAGCAGGACCAGCCCACTCCTACCAAGAGGGGATAAACAGGGTGGTTAGCCTTGTTCCTTACCAACCTTTTGCCATTCATATACTTATTAGAACCCACTGCCAAAACATACAATATACATAGCATTGCAATACCAGATTATTTACAATAATTGCAGATACCCCCAGTTCTGGGATACTGCACTACTACTCTGAAACAGCTGATCAGCAGAGTTGAAGGATGTTGGACCCTCTGTTGAACAGATGCTGATGATCTATCCTGAGGACAACCCCTCTAAGGTGACCATACACCTGCAATAGCTGCTTGCCAAATGAGATTCCCACATAGACATACATGTTTGGCTCAGCTTGGCACATATGTGTTTTCATTGAGGAGAGAGAAGAAAGCCCCTTGCCAGACACCTCATCTCCTGGAAGAACCAAAGGACCAGGTGTTGAAATTCAATACATCCAATCCTTCTTCCCTCTAAAAATCATCTATAGGAGAAGAGCCCAGAGCTTTCCATACACATTGAACTATCTCATTGGGTTCAGCCGACAATAGTATAGTGTATACGGGGAATTTAGAGCTCATTCTGAAAGGTGTTTCAAGAGATAAAGTTAAAAGCCCTTTAAACAAATTATGACTACACACTCATTGTCCATTGCCTCAGGTTGTTGTAAGTCCAGCTGTTCCTGGGCCCAGTACATTTAGTATCTATGGACTTAAGATGAAGCCTCTTTCATTTCTTTTCCAGGTACATATGTCAACTCTTTTGAACTCATCTTGTCTGAAATGAAATACTGTTCTGGAAACAGCCGGAACGGCCTGATAATTTGATTCTACTCCCTGGGCTTATTAGATTTAAAAGTGAGAAAAGTGCTTGGGAAATGCCATTCAACCCTGAAAACACATGCGGGCTAAACCTATCTGGCTGCTATCTCCTAAGGGATCTAAAGTCATCTGTCATGTCTTGTTCTCAGCCTTTTTCTCCTTGGTTATATGGGTGAGCTTGGAACTTTCCCTAATGGAAGGACGCAGTAAAGCACACCATAAAAGTCTGATTGGTGGGGGCCGAATCATTAGGACCTCAACCAGTTCAGAGAACAGGGGTACCTGGTCTCCATTCTATCATTGACAACATCACAGCTGCAGTGGTGGCACAGCAGACTGACTAAGGCAGTGCCTGGGGTCCCATAGCCAGAAGGAGGACCTTAGTTATGTACAGTGCTCCCTCAACTTACAAAATTAATTGGTTCTGGGATGACCATTGTATGTTGAAACCATTGTA
The DNA here is from genome assembly GCA_900303285.1 of Rhinella marina. NCBI lineage: Eukaryota > Metazoa > Chordata > Amphibia > Anura > Bufonidae > Rhinella > Rhinella marina. Next base: position 213,667 of record ONZH01001849.1, on the reverse strand, counting down.
AGTTGGGTCCATAACTCTATGGGAAAGCTAGTAGTCGGTTCAAAAGCCCCAAACTGTCACCTGAGAATAAGAAAACGTGAAGTTTTAAGAAAAATAACATAGTTTATAAGGCTGAAAAAAGACATCTGTCCATCCAGTTCGGCCTGTTTTCCTACAAGTTGATCCAGAGGAAGGCAAAAAACCCCTGTGAGGGGGATAACTAATACATATAAAGCAAGTCCTTAAAGGGGTTCTGCAGTTGTTTACAACTGATGATCTATCCTCTGAATAGATCATCAGCATCTGATCGGCGGGGGTCCGACACCCGGGACCCCTGCGGATCAGCTGTTTGAGAAGGCAGCGGCGCTCTCTCTGTTTACCGCAGGCCCAGTGACGTCACCACTAGTATCACTGGCCTGGGCGGGGCTAAGCTCTGTTCACATGAATGGAGCTTAGCCCCGCCCAGGTCAGTGATAGTAGTCGTGACGTCACTGGGCCTAAGGAAAACACAGAGGAGCGCCGCTGCCTTCTCAAACACCTGATCGGCAGGGGTCCCGGGTGTCGGACCGCCGCCGATCAGATGCTGATGATCTATCCAGCATCCTTTAAACAACAAGAGGGCAGGCGCTTCTTCAGGGTCTTGCATAGAAAATAGATGTACCAGAAAAATAAAATTTTTCGCTCAAATGGTATCCAAAATAGAAGCTCTTCCTGGCACAGACAGGGGGCAGTACAGGACATTTAGTACCACAGAGGAGCTACTAGACAACCAATAAAGGTGTTAACCAGTTAAATGGCCATGTTGATTGGTTGGACCTGAGTTTGAGGCATTGTATGTTAAGTCTAGTTTCAACTTACGATGGGTCAGAAAATATTATTGTATGTTGAAAATATTGTATCTTGAGAGATCACTATATAGTATTCAGTAAGTTTGAATATATGGCATGCAAGAGCAATGGAAGTAATAAGTGCTTTTGACATACAGTTGGTTACCTCAACCCAATTTTATCAAGGCTGTAGTGGTTGGTAGATCTATGAACTTTAGGGACAAGACTACTCTCAGTCAACTGAGAAAGGTGCCCTTCAATAGCTGTTGGCCAAGCTTCCCCATACTCATACATGCTTGGTTTGGCTGAGTGTTAGAATCGGGAGCTCACAATACACATTAGGTAGTCTGCTGGTCCCAGAGAAAACATTGGGTTTGAACGACAAAACAGTAATGTGTATGGGAGCCTTAAGGGGTGGACAATATTTGTAGGGGAAACAGGAGGCACATCACTAAATCTAGTTCATTTGCCTTCCTTCCAATCTACTGCTCAAAGGTAGGTCCACATGGGATGGAATTTATGGAAAGAAAAATCCAATACAAATCCATGGCCAAATCTGCATGATTACATGCAGATTTGCCACCAACTTTGCCGAGGACTTGCTGAGGATTTCACCCTGTGTATTACAAGGGGTAAAATTCATGGTGGAAGTCGGCAACACAAATTGACTTTTGCAGCTTTTAAAGGGGTCTACCAAGACTTTTCTACTGATGACCTAGGTCATCAGTATCTGATCGGTGGGGGTCCCCGCTGATCAGCTGTTTGAGAAGGTACCAGCGCTCTCAGTAGTGCCGCAACCTTCTCTCTGCTCACCAAGCACAGCTCCATCCACTTGATAGAAGCTGTGCTTGCTATCGCAGCTCAGCCCCATTCACTTCAATGGGGCTGAGCTGCACCTAGGCTATGTGACCGATGAACGTGACATTACATGGCCTAGGCTAGGCTTAGAGAAGGCCATGGCACTACAGCGAGTGCTGGTGCCTTCTTAAACATTGATCTGCGGACCCCCACCAACCAGATACTGATGACTTATCCAGAGGAGGTGCATCATCTTCACTGATCTCAGTATTAATACCTGTACATCAATGCAAAAAGTAACAAGTCATAATTATTTCTATGAATATTTTGTTGCATTGGGATATGATGGCACTTAACGCGATGAACTTTGGTATAAGAGGCTGACCTGTTGGGGCAGGCTGGCCAAATGCACACTTACTAAAAGCAAGGAGTGAAAATTGAGACAAATTAGGTTACACCTTCATTTCCTCAACCTCTCTGTTCCTTGCCAATTAGATCTGTCCCTATTGTCTGCCTTAAAGTGTGAACGTCACATTTAAGTTGATTATGCTAGACAGGCATGTTGATTGTATAATGAATGCTATTCTTCTATGTGTGAATTATATATCCAAAGTGTTGTTTGTTTCCCTCACTTTAGAACTGTTTTTAGGTAGGATTGAACAGAGCAGATTAGGACCAGAGGAGAAGTGTATAACCATCTATGTATCCCAAAAAAGCTTCTGTATAAAAGGGAAAGCTAATCATTTTTATTTACCACCTTATAATGTAAAACCAGGTCAACAAATGCAAGTCTTGTTCTGTGGATTTAATACTTAATACTTTAAGTTGTTCCCTACGGCATTTTATATATATTGGGTTGGAAGATAACTGCGCACAGTCTGGTGAAGGCAGCCATCTTCTGACTTGCCTTAAAGGAGTCATCCTTAGGTTAATGTAAAAAATGAAAATCATGACAATCTCTCTCTGACAAAGCTAGAACCAGCCCTGTACCTCACATGGATCCAGAGATCTCCCCAATCATTGATCTGCTAGATTTATATCAAGCTGACAGCTCAAGGGGAGTGTCTTTTCTCCTGCAGCTAAGGGGGCGTGTCCATGCTCTGCCTATCACAGCTCAGAAGGCAGTTGAAGGATGGAACTGAGCATGTGCGGCCTTCTCAGCAAGGTAGACAGAGAAATAAGAAAAAGAACAAATAGTAGGTGGCGCTTATACAGATACATCTTATTAAATAATTCACTGGCTATATTAAATTATGAATTACATGAAAATGCAAAAATATTCAGATCCAGGGGTTTGAAACCTGCAGAATATTTTTCATGGGACAACCTCATTAAAACAAACAGGATCATTGCAGGGCAAAGAATGTAATTTCAAGCCCATAAACACTGCAATATGAGGCCAATGACCTAAAATAATTGATTGAGGCCTCCTCTAAACCTAAGCGATGGTAACACCAGACATACCATAGAGACAGACGAGCATCTACTTGGCTAATCTTTGGAAATCTCATAGAAGCGAACGGAGAGCGCAAGACTACCTCTCCATTCACAAAGGCTGTGGCATCAGGGGGAGTCAAGGGACTCCTGTTCTAAAGATAGGTGTGGATTCCAGAGGTAGGGCCCACATCTGTCAGAGGTCTATGAAGGTTCTCATTCATCCAGGTGATTGCATATCAGTAGTAATAAGACAGAGCGATTGGACTTGTTGTATTTTCTCTTGAAGACGTTTTGCTAGTCGTCTGACTGGCTTTCTCAATTTAGAACGACTTGTACAAAGAATCTCTGGCATTAAATACTGCCAGTCATTTATGGCATATGCTGTAAATATTCCATAAATGTCTAAGGCGAGAATACCACTTTAGGCTGTGCTTATGCCGCCATTGTCAGGACACGATGGGAATCGTAGTTTTGCAACCACTGGGATCGGCAGCCTATAGTGGGGTATTCAAATCACAACAGAATTGCAATTCTGTTTTCCATCTTAAAATGAATCTTATTATTGTCATTGTTTGCTAGCTTGTTTCTTTTTCTTACGAGGCATTCACTATTATTGCTTCTTGACAATGAAAAACATCTGATGGTCCAATCAATCCAACCCTCCAGACAGCACAGCTCTGTACATAGCTATAAAAGTAAGTGGAGTCTGCTATATCACTTCAGAGCCTTGCCTGGCGGATGCTGGACAGAGATTTTTTTTATTTCTTTGTTTCTATATAAATGCGTTATGTCTATATAAACTGTATACGAGCCTCAGTAGCACCGCATAATCCTTACAAGTATCAAGAACGTAGCGTTGGAGAACTGGCAGAGCATTTTACTGCTGGTGCAGATTCTTCTAAGGCTACTTTCACACTAGCGTTTTTAAATTCCGGTATTGAGTTCCGTCAAAGGGGCTCAATACCGGAAAAAAACGCTTCAGTTTTGTCCCCATTCATTGTCAATGGGGACAAAACTGAACTGAAGACAACGGAATGCTCCTGAAAGCATTCCGTTCAGTCTTCAGACCGGAGGACAAACCGCAGCATGCTGCGGTTTGCTCTCCGGTCCAGGCATCCGCACCAAGACGGATCCGGAATGACCCCCAATGCAAGTCAATGGGGACGGATCCGTTTGGTGTGGACACACCAGTAATCCGGATCTGTCCTCCATTGATTTCCAATGGGGGGTCATTCCGGATCCGGCATACATACACACAGACTACATACAAACAAACATACAGACATACATACAAACATACAGACATACATACATACATACTCACATACTCCCGGGACGCCGGCAGCAGGTCTTCACGTGCCTCCTGCGCGCTGCGATGACGTTTCCCCACTGCGCCCAGCAGAGGGCGCTGTGGGGAATCGTCATCACTGCGCGCAGGAGGCGCGTGAAGACGTTCTGCCGGCGTCCCGGGAGTATGTGAGTATGTATGTATGTCTGTATGTTTGTATGTATGCTTGTTTGTATGTAGTCTGTGTGTTGTTTTAATGTGTGGCATGTGTGGGGCCGGAGCGCTGCTCCGGCTCCACACATGTATAGCGTTAGCACGGATCCGTCGGCACCCTTTAGGTGCCGGATCCGTGCTAACGCTAGTGTGAAAGTAGCCTAAGACAACATTTGCACTGGAGAAAACACACATTACAGACAATCACTCAATCCCGTAACTGTTTGCTTTGTATTCTTCAAGACAGCATCATCTTATCAGGGAAGTGTCCTCCAGTAAACAAGTCCAGCTGCTCGGGCCATCTCTAGGACAGTGCAGACTCTTTCAACTTGGACGATTAATGAGCCACCAGGGAGAGGCCCTTCACACATACCAATACTACATACCTTTACTGTAATCACTTTCTGAAATGTGTACATGCTTGCCTCCTGGTACCTGACATTCTAATCCTGTATTGAAAGGGGGATAGAAGCAAGATTAAATTATAAAATTTTGCAATTTATTTATTTGAAAATATTTTTTTAGGTTTTTCTTTTTCCCTTTGAAGCTCACACATTTTGTAGCCCCAAGTACTCACACATACGTATTCACTCTGGGGCAATGCTTAGGTAGTCAATAGACCCAAGTATATAAGAATCCCCTTGGAGGACATACGAGTTCAAGAGAGCCATAACCTGAAACTCCTAGATCTTAAAGGGGTTGTCCGGCCTGCAGATATTGATAACCGGCCTGCAGATATTGATAACCTATCCTGTGGATCAGTTATCAAAATCAGATTGGTTGTAGTCCGACACTTGGTTCCCCCCACCAATCTGCTGTTTGGGGCAGCCATGTTGCCAGAAACTATACAGTGTATAGAAGGCGTCTTACACTGTATAGTTTCCGGCCCAAGCGGATGCTTGAGAAATCTGACCGGTGGAGGTGCCAGACTCCAACCGATCTGATACTGATGAACTATGGTCATCAATATCCAGTGTCAGATTAGGGTTCCATGGGCCTACCAGAGGAAATTATTCATGAGAAACAACCAGTGGCGTAACTAGGTATGACAAGGCCTCAGAGCAAATGCAACTTTTTTGCCACCTGTGCAACCCCTATTCCTATGGCTAGTCAAGATCGCTCTCTCAGACAAGGCCCAAAAGCCGCACTGTCCGTTTCCTACAGTGTCAATGTCTATAATGTCATTTTATAATACTGTTGAGGGGGCCCAGACAATAAAACCTTTTAGTCCTCCTCCTGGGTGGGCCCCTTGGGAGTTTGGGCCCCAAAGCAGCTGTTTCCCCTATAACTACACCCATAAGCACAACCCCTATATCATCAATAAAGTCTAATAGGTTTTAGACCCTAGTGCCAAGTGATTAGCTCAAAGACTGTTCTAAATGAGACTTTTCTCCTAGACCTTTGGGGCCTACTATAGCTTCAGAGGCTGGGAAGATCGGAGGATTCTCTGGTACTCTGGTGGACCAGATCATCCTTGTCAATATCTGTAACGTGGACAACCCCTTAAGGAGGGACCTCCACCTACCATGTGTCATTTATAATACTGATGTCACAAGGGCTGTTAGGACCTCTTAGGTACCAGGATCTTGGTAGGACATCTACCTCTCTGCACCCCCCCTATGGATATTTTCCTGTTTAGTAGATATGGCGAGAAGTTAAACCCTGGTCACAGTATGCAAGCAACAATAATTACTATTAGTTCTAACAGTTACTATAACGAGTGCCTTCATTATTACATAGTACCAGTGCATCAACCAGAGGACCTACATTGGTACAAAGGTGAATACATTATTTTTGTAGACAGCCATGTCCCCATAGCCGCAAATGCAAGACCATTAGCAGATCATAGGCTGCAGTTGGCACTGGTCATAAAATGCGCATCTACTGATCAGATTCAGGGAAGTCGTATTTCCCTATCCATTATCAGATTCTTCCTGTTTATAAAGGGAGTAATTACGACAACAGATAAGGTCAGATTATAGAGAGGGCAAAAGTGGCAAATGCCCTGGGGTCTCCACAATTTTGGGCTGTATTACACGGCCCAACGTTTCCTCATCCATTGGCTGCTCAGTTATATAGGTCAATCATTGGGAATGAGCGTTTCTATGTACACTTGTTCCCCAAAAATTGTACAGTCTAATAGGGCCCTTAGGGGATAATTCAGGGCAATTACAAGTCTCTGATACTTGGCTTGAAAGCCTAGAACCTGAGAACTATTACCCGATTACTGTACTTTTGTAGCGTATGTCTGTATTATATGTGCACTGTATGGCATTACTCTTTAGGCACCATATAGCGTTGCTATTTGGGCACTGCAGTGTCGTTATATCATGCATTGCTTGGTGGTATTATTTACATTGGTCAGTACTTGTTATTTGCACACTTTATACTAGTTTTTGAAAGATACCATATTGTATCATTTTCTACTCATACATGGGATTTTCTGCTCTAGATTTCCACAAAAAAAGTGTTCTGAGTGACTAGGGACCTGTACAGACCGCAATCTGGTCCTGATAAGAGGTATATTAATGAACTGTTGTATATAAAATTTCCTAATATACAATTATAATTTCACCTTTAGTTCACCATCGATGAACTTTTCTTTAAATGTTCATTAAAAGCATAGAAAATTCATACAATGTCAATCAAATGTCACCTCCTCTGGGTAGAAGTACAATGTACAGTACTATTAAGACGTCATAGAAAAGTCCATCATAACGTTCCAATTGTCCGCCCTATTTTGTTGCATTGTTGGGGGCCAAGCAATGGAAATCAGACTGAAATCGTTATGAAAATGAATCATGATTATATCTTTCTTGCTGGAGCAATTTTCTCACCGTGCAGAGGCGATGATGGATTTCCTGGAAGCAGCTCAGTGGTGGTCTTCATCTCTAAAATATAGAGTAGTCCGACACCCCGCTGCTAAGCATTCGGAAAATAATCAGTAAGATATTGCATTGTGCAAGGAAAATTGTGCATATCAACATATGAAAAACATGGTATTTTATAAAATGTGTAAGATCCAGATCCTGCTGCGGCGCTACTGGTGCTGAGCATCTTCTGTACAGACTAAGATCCAGATCAAGACACTAGTACTGAAATGCAGGCAAAATGATGGCCATGTTGACGAGCTACAATGTCATTCTAAGTAACATAGTAACATAGTTTATAAGGCCAAAAAAAGACATCTGTCCATCCAGTTCGGCCTGATCCAGATCCAGAGGAAGGCAAAAAACCCCTGTGAGGTAGAAGCCAGTTTTCCTCACTTTAGGGGAAAAAATGTCTTCCCGACTCCAATCAGGCATCAGAATTACTCCCTGGATCAACGACCCCTCTCTAGTAACTATAACCTGTAATATTATTACCCTCCAGAAATACATCCAGGCCCCTCCTGAACTCTTTTAGTGAACTTACCATCACCACCTCCTCAGGCAGAGAGTTCCATAGTCTCACTGCTCTTACCGTAAAGAATCCTCTTCTATGTTTGTGTACAAACCTTCTTTCCTCCAGACACAGAGGATGGCCCCTCGTCACAGTCACAGTCCTGGGGATAAATAGATGATGGGAGAGATCTCTGTGCTGACCCCTGATATATTTATACATAGTTATTAGATCTCCCCTCAGTCGTCTTTTTTCTAAAGTGAATAACCCTAATTTTGATAATCTTTCTGGGTCCTGTAGTCCACCCATTCCAGTTATTACTTTAGTTGCCCTCCTCTGAACCTTCTCCAGCTCTGCTATCTCTGTCTTGTTCTGATTAACTACAGATATTACAGTTGTTTTAAAAGCTGAATTTTCTGGGGGAAAGCGAAGCAATTTCTCTGCAGCGGCCACTGCAGGGGAATTGTAGTATTACATGATGACCAGATGAATGTAATACATGGACAGTCAGGTCCATCAGAACCGGATCTACTCTATGATGTCAGTGGAGGTCTTGCATGTCGCACATCTCCACAAGTCCACATTGATGATTTATCATTTGACTGTAATAAATAAGCAGTGCAAAATAGTTGTTATGCAGCCCCTTCAATGTATATCTAGGAAGAGATCCTCATCTGTATGTGTTTTTGGCCATACACATTAGATAGAAGTTGGTTGATGGTTGGACGGCAGTTGAACATTTTAGTCCATATTGGCCATTACAATTCTTCAATCTGGCCATACATGTTCAAGGAAACCGGGCAATGGATGAAAGAACTTTTTGGGAACATTCCCTCAAAGAAAGATCTTTCGTCCGACGATCGGACGAAAATATTATACACAGCTGACTTCTTTTCAGACGACAATGGTCTGTCATCAATTGCCAAAAACAATTGTTGGTTGTACATTTTCAACCAATGAATGTTCTTTTTGGATGAAATCAACCTTGGACTAATGTGTATGGCCACCTTTAGCCTTTCTGGAGTCGAGACATCACATCTCTAGATTAAAAATGAGCGTTGCCCTCCATTTCTTGTCTTCCTGTGGAGGATGTATATAGTTAAAATGGTCTAAGCCAGGGGTGCACAAGGTTTTCTGGTTGGGGGCCACATTACCAGACTAAACCAATGATGAGGGCCCAAAAAAAATTTAAAGGGGTATTAACAATTGAAATAATGTATTTATGGCATATTGAACACACAGTACATACCATTAATGTCTAGTTACGGTTCCAGGACGTAATACTTGAATAATACATGTGAGAAGCCAAAAGACATAGACATGTATGTCTGTTACCAGATGGTTGGGGGCCGCACAAAATGGTATAGAGGGCCGAAGGTTGTGCACCCCTGGTCTAAGTCCAATTATTTCTACAGATGCTTTTGGAAGTGCCGTCTACCATGTCAGATTTGACATCAAAACAGGTGTCTGTGATCCCTTTATTCTGTTGATCGGTAGCTACTAACGTTACATGATGCGGAAATGTGATCATTAACAAGGTATACATAGAAAATAAATAGATATACTAGCATTAGGCTACTTATATAATAATCTAATGGTTGATATGATAAATCACAGATTATTAAGCGTTTCCTTCACTCATCAGTTATTTGCAGACTATACAATTGGTCCCGCTCATACAATTAGATCCCAATGATCTCCCCAGATGATTGCTACTTTTCGTTCTGCCACCAATTAAGCTCTAGTCTTTGATGATTTTCAGGTTTTTTTTTTGGTGCTCCCTGTCCCAGATGAAAGGTGCAAACGGCGCATAACTTCTAACTGACCATCTGTTCATAATAGAGCTTTTTACCTGCAAATGAAACAGCTTATTACTATTGCCACAGGCTTTCCCTGATAAAAATCTGGACGCTGTTGTCACTTTTAACTTGGCTCTTTGATGCATAAATCGCTGTGGCAGCAGCCCACTTCAAAAAATCACACAGAGGTCTCTCCCAATACCCTTCACCAGTTGCCCAGGTATTAGGTTCTCCCATCTTGCCTTAGGGCAGGCATGCTGAATCTAACCCCTCGCTGTGACCTTTAAAGGGAACCGTCTGTTGCTTGTGTCTCTTACAGGGGGGTGCGGTATTATCCTAAAGAGCATGTGGTCCATGGGTCTTACTTAAGATGATCCAAAATTCAATTATAAGTTAATAATATATGTAATATACGAAGGTTTACAAGTCAAGCGGTATAATCATCTCCAGTATAAATACTGGAATCAGTGACCTAGAAGAAATAACAATACGACTTATAAACATTCAGACATTCTTGGCCAAAAGAGACCCTAGGAATATGTTAGTTCTTCCAGCAAAAATAAAAAATTGTGGTTAGGGTCGGCTTTTGCAAACAAAATGTTATTTACAGATGGCACGTTGAATATTTGTCCAGCGACAAATATTCTTTTTTTTTTTTTTTTTTTTAAATAAGATCTGAATCTAATTACTTTTGTAATTGCATAGAAATAAAAATGTAGTCTTGCCACTGAGTTATTCAATAAAACGCATCCGTATAGTGCCACCTGCTGTTTTGTTCATTTCCTTATTTCTCTGTCCACCTGCTGAGGTGGACGCACATGCTCAGTTCTATTCTTCAAATGCTGCCAGTTGTAGCTACTGTGGAAAGCTGTCACAAAGGCAGGGACTGGGCTGCAGCAGAAAGGACATACGTTATGAGGAAGGACACACACCCTTGAGCCGTGATAGGGAGAGAACTGCAGCACTGAGGGAATGCCCCTGAGAAAGTACACGACAGCATGAAATAAATCTAACAGAGCAAACTGGAGCAATGAGGAGATCTCTGGATCCATGTGAGGTACAGGGCTGGTTCTAGCTTTGTTTTACAGAGAATGCCATGTTCATGTGCTATATGATGTCTGTTTTTATTTTTATTTTTAATTAATCATGGGATACCCTCCTGTGCCCCGTATGCTAAGCATTTTAAGTCTCACTCCGTTACAGAAGGGAAAATCCCCAAAGTTGCCAGAAACTCAATTGTTAACGCAAATTAGTATGACACCACCCTTTTTGTGGTCTGATTTGTAGAGTTTTCCCAGAAAAATCTGGAATTTTGGCAAGTATACATTTTGGCTCACTGAATAACAATACTCTTTTGTGTTAGGATGGCCATACATTCATTTTACATTGTTTGGATGATGGCTTTCTCTCCACGTACACACATCCATTCCTTCCCCTGACACATCTGGTCGTGGTTTAGCTCCTTGAAACTAAAAGGATCAGGCATGTTGGCATCCAACTGCTCCATCCTACTCTTTCCCGTGACATCTACCATTAGGTACAGTCAGGGCCCCCCCGCCCCATCCATTAGCTAGTCAGCTGGTACCACTAAATTGTTGGGTTTGGCCTTCATTAGTTTAAAGTGTCAGGCTAGCTTATGTTGAGTTCTGAGGTAGAAGCTAAGGAGGGCAAATTGTCCTATATTGGTTTCTTAAAGGGGTTGTTTGTGAATACATAATTTCTAACAGGTGCCGGCATCCTGTCTCCCCTTCTGAAAGGATCATGCTTGCCTGCTCACCGCTGTTCCGGTCATCCAGGCTGGCTCCTGCCTCCCCCATCTTCTGGCCAGGGGTTTGTTTGTTTGTTTGTTGTTTTCTCCCTGGCATGGGCATGGTCACCTGAACCTCTAGTTTCAGCAGTGGTGTGTCCGAGCCAGTCTTGGCTGAAGAGAATCACTTGACCATGCCCATGGCAGGGAAGAAGACATCAAACCTCAGATCGGAAGATGGAGATGTGGGAGCCAGGATGGTGGACCGGAGCGACAGGGAGCAGATTAGTATGATCCTTTCAGTAGGGTAGGCAGGCTGACGGCACCTGTTAGAAATCATATATTTCCAGACAAACCCTTTAAATAGGATCTTTCACCACTCCTGACATTTCTGGTTTAATATCTTCATGCATTCCTCATGTAATAACAATTCTGGAGCATCTATTCTTATGTCTCTATGTTCTGCCATTCCTTTATTATTTCTACTAGAAATTATGTTTGAATTGCTAGCAGTCTGCAGTAAGGGAACAGAGGGGAGGTAACCAGTTGGGGGTGTGTACCTGCACAGACTCACTCTATCCAATCAGTTCTGCCATTTTGAGTCTGTGCAGGTACACCCCCCAACTGGTAACACCCCTCTGTACCCTTACTGCAGGCTAAGAGCAATTCATTCATAACTTATAGCAGGAATAATAAAGGAATGGCACAACATACAGACATAAGAATAGATGCTCCAGAATTGTTATTACATGGGGAATGCATGAACCTATTAAAACAGGCGTGTCAGGAGAGGGGACAGGTTCTCTTTAAGTACTGAAATTTATGCTTTAAAACTTCTATTTAGATAAACTGGATTTCTATGGAACTGGTAATAGCGTGTTGTAGAGTAAGGTAGATTAAGTCGTGATGAGTAACGAATAATAAGATTCAATATGGATGAAGGAAGGATCATGCATCTTTTGAGGCCCAGGAGCATCAAGTTGTACATCAACCGGTAAGAAATGATTTCATACAAAAGAGCACTAATATTACAATATGTCACCCTGCAGGCAAACATCTTTTCCTTTTTAACAAATTAGCAGGCCCAACGCACAGTGATATGTTCACAGGCACACTTTTGTATTGTATTAGTTAATGTAAATTGAATTTTTGTCAACTTTTTTTTTTTTTGGCTCAAGGCAAATTTAACATACAAAAGAAAGTATTAGCGGCATTGTGTGTTCATTGCATTTGGTTCCTTTCAGCCTTTGGCAGAGTTGAATATCTGCTTTATTTCATAAGGGCTGAGATTATTAAGCAGTATGTTACCCAACAGTCAGTCAAATGACAGGTCAGTAAATCAGTAAGCCATATTGCCATGAGGGCTCGTCACCCCACTGATAGGTCATCAATTTACCTTGAAATCTCATCTAAGCTACATGTATTTTATATTTGTGTCCCTTACTTGGTGTTAATATCCTAATTTCCACATTTATGTACATTTGGTTCATACAGTTTTTCAGGGTTGTGCTTTAATAATTAGAGAACATCCGATTATACGCTCCATAGTCTGCTTATGTTCTGGTAGGGTCACCTTAATATTAGCTGCTGCTGCTGTATTTTACAAGAAATATCCAGTCTTAACACAGGACAAGTGTCTAGGAACCATCAAAGGACTTGATTCCAGGATCGGACTGGCCCGTCAGAGTACCAAAGGATCAGGGGCGTAGCTACAGCCTCATGCAAGAGTTCAGCTTGGGCCCCCTTCCCTCAGTGCTTTGTGTGTCTTCCTATGTGGCACAAGGGTCTTTGGGCCCCTCAGGGTCCTGGGCCCGGTAGCGACTGCTACCTCTGCGCCCCCTATAGCTACGCCTCTGCAAAGGATCCTCTGGTGGGGCCAAACTCTGACAACAATGGACCTCTAAAGCTCTTAAGCTCGTTCTAATAGCCCACAGAGCATCTGTACAGTTTATGTATACGCAGTTTACACTATGATGTATGTTATAATAATGGAACATTACCCCTAAAATGTGATAAACCCCTTGCCTATTTGTGGAAGTGAGTTGCTAAAATATCAAATTTGGCATCCAAAATAAAATGATCATTCATTTTGAGCAAATTTTTATGCTTATACAATGGAGGACCTCCACTGAAGAGCCTGCAAAAATAAATATACCCATTCATATAATAAGGGAAGGCCAAATTAGACGACCATAACTCCCGAATGCCTCTGAGGCGGTTTGTTCGAGTCATACGTCAGGCTGAAGTACTAGCCCTAAACTGAGGCCACATTCCGACCATCGGAATGAGGCTGAAGACTTTCACAAAGGGCAACCCCAATGAATAAATATAACAGTAATATAACAACATTTTGTCACTGTATTTCTTCTTTAACGATTGCACCTTGTCTAAATATTGTAATAGGACGACATAATAAAATATAAAAGGGGAATTTCTCTGAGGCAACGTGGATATTCACTGAGATAAAGGACATGGAAGTGAGACAACATGTGTCCTGTGCAACGTTTAGTATACAGTGTCAGTTTATTTTGCAAGTGAATAGAGCACAAAAGGAAGGGCATGGTGAAGAGGTGTGTCAGGTATCACTAATTGTGTGAAATGGTTGCTGGTTGAAAATAAGAGGAGTAAAAAAAAATACATGTTAGAAAAATCCTCAAACCGAAGGAAACCCTATAATTATATCAACCTCAAAGCAGCACGGAAGGGTCCCTGGGGTGTCACTGAGGCTAGACACGCATATATTGAGCACTTTATCGAATTCTGGTCGGTCTTAAGCTTCTATCAAAGGCTCCAACCTTAGGACCATTAATTAAAAAATTCTATATATATATATAAACTCCTTTGTGGCACTCTGCTCAGCTGTCATAGGGTTCCCACCCCCCTGGTAAAGAATTCAAAATGACAGCACTGGAGACTGTAGATAATGATGCGTTTCACGTTTATTATACGTGTGTGTGAACGTTTTTGGCCACTACTTGGGCCTTCGTCAGACACCGTAATCAGATACAAATGATAATTGTACAAAACTGAGAACAACATAGGTTTTACAGAGTAATGCAAAGTAACATCAATTGCATAAATCACGTCAGTTTCTATAAAAATAGTTGTATATATAAGGTTTATTTTAAATAACATGGCGCAAACATATCACCAAAAGGGGAGACAGTAGGACTGATGTCTATTGATCCATCGGTCATATGCACATTCTTACATATAGTAGCCGAATACCGGTGCAGCGTTTTGTCAACGGAATATATAGATATTTGTATACACATAATCAATCTAGATTTATTAGTTTCATCTATTAAACATGTGTCCCCAATTCATCTAAGGAGGTGAGGAGGCTTTATCTGAAGATCCAGTTAAGGTACTGAAATATCTAGAGTATATGCAGGTGGACATTATACATACCTAAGCCACTTGGGTATCCAGAAAATAGGTAAAGCTGGTTTGAAGTTGGCACTGTGGAAAGTTCCTCTCTGGGAATGCGCATGAAGGCCGGGTTCGGCGTCCCTCATTTAAACATGGGAGGCGCGCGAACCGGAAGTGACGCGCCAATGCGTTCCACAGACCGGAAGTATCGGGTGTTGGAGCGCAGAGTATGCCAGAGGAGTCCGCAGTGTACCGATATAAATAAACAGGAGCCATAGAAAACGGGGAAATGGTGAATGTAGACTAAAGGAATTAACAGGAAAGATAAGTGGGTGACACTAGGGGAAAGAAAAGATAAAATTATAGAAATATAAGAAGACAAAACCAAACAAAAAGGAAATGGCAATATAGAGAGAAGACTACATAATGAAAAAATAAAAAAACAGAATAAAATGGAATAAGTAAAAGATAGAGGACATGAAATTTCAGAGAATAAAGGAATTATGGGGAAAGTAAAGGAAAGAAGGAGGGGGAGAAGGAGAGAAGCAATGGAGGTCTGTGGAACACATTGGCGCGTCACTTCCGGTTCGCGCGTCTCCCGTGTTTAAATGAGGGACGCCGAACCCGGCCTTCATGCGCATTCCCAGAGAGGAACTTTCCACAGCGCCAACTTCAAACCAGCTTTACCTATTTTCTGGATACCCAAGTGGCTTAGGTATGTATAATGTCCACCTGCATATACTCTAGATATTTCAGTACCTTAACTGGATCTTCAGATAAAGCCTCCTCACCTCCTTAGATGAACTGGGGACACATGTTTAATAGATGAAACTAATAAATCTAGATTGATTATGTGTATACAAATATCTATATATTCCGTTGACCAAACCGCTGCACCGGTATTCGGCTACTATATGTAAGAATGTGCATATGACCGATGGATCAATAGACATCAGTCCTACTGTCTCCCCTTTTGGTGATATGTTTGCGCCATGTTAATTAATATAAACCTTATATATACAACTATTTTTATAGAAACTGCCGTGATTTATGCAATTGATGTTACTTTGCATTACTCTGTAAAACCTATGTTGTTCGCACTTTTGTACAATTATCATTTGTATCTGATTACAGTGTCTGATGAAGGCCCAAGTAGTGGCCGAAAACGTTCACACACACGTATAATAAACGTGAAACGCATCATTATCTACAGTCTCCAGTGCTGTCATTTTGAATTCTCTCTCTCTCTCTCTCTATATATATATATATATATATATATATATACAGTACAGACCAAAAGTTTGGACACACCTTCTCATTCAAAGAGTTTTCTGTATTTTCATGACTATGAAAATTGTAGATTCACACTGAAGGCATCAAAACTATGAATTAACACGTGGAATTATATACTTAACGAAAAAGTGTGAAACAACTGAAAATATGTCTTATATTCTAGGTTCTTCAAAGTAGTCACCTTTTGCTTTGATTACTGCTTTGCACACTCCTGGCATTCTCTTGATGAGCTTCAAGAGGTAGTCACCTGAAATGGTATTCCAACAGTCTTGAAGGAGTTCCCAGAGATGCTTAGCACTTGTTGGCCCTTTTGCCTTCAGCTCATCCCAAACCATCTCGATTGGATTCAGGTCTGTTGACTGTGGAGGCCAGGTCATCTGGCGTAGCACCCCATCACTCTCCGTCAAATAGCCCTTACACAGCCTGGAGGTGTGTTTGGGGTCATTGTCCTGTTGATAAATAAATGATGGTCCAACTAAACGCAAACCGGATGGAATAGCATGCCGCTGCAAGATGCTGTGGTAGCCATGCTGGTTCAGTATGCCTTCAATTTTGAATAAATCCCTGACAGTGTCACCAGCAAAGCACCCCCACACCATCACACCTCCTCCTCCATGCTTCACGGTGGGAACCAGGCATGTAGAGTCCATCCGTTCGCCTTTTCTGCGTTGCACAAAGACACGGTGGTTGGAACCAAAGATCTCAAATTTGGACTCATCAGACCAAAGCACAGATTTCCACTGTTCTAATGTCCATTCCTTGTGTTCTTTAGCCCAAACAAGTCTCTTCTGCTTGTTGCCTGTCCTTAGCAGTGGTTTCCTAGCAGCTATGTTATCATGAAGGCCTGCTGCACACAGTCTCCTCTTAACAGTTATTGTAGAGATGTGTCTGCTGATAGAACTCTGTGTGGCATTGACCTGGTCTCTAATCTGAGCTGCTGTTAACCTGCGATTTCTGAGGCTGGTGACTCGGATGAACTTATCTTCCGCAGCAGAGGTGACTCTTGGTCTTCCTTTCCTGGGGCGGTCCTCATGTGAGCCAGTTTTTTTGTAATGCTTGATGGTTTTTGCGACTGCACTTGGGGACACTTTCCAAGTTTTCCCAATTTTTCGGACTAACTGACCTTCATTTCTTAAAGTAATGATGGCCACTCGTTTTTCTTTACTTAGCTGCTTTTTTCTTGCCATCATACAAATTCTAAGTCTATTCAGTAGGACTATCAGCTTTGTATCCACCTGACTTCTGCCCAACACAACTCATGGTCCCAACCCCATTTATAAGGCAAGAAATCCCACTTATTAAACCTGACAGGGCACACCTGTGAAGTGAAAACCATTTCAGGTGACTACCTCTTGAAGCTCATCAAGAGAATGCCAAGAGTGTGCAAAGCAGTAATCAAAGCAAAAGGTGGCTACTTTGAAGAACCTAGAATATAAGACATATTTACAGTTGTTTCACACTTTTTTGTTAAGTATATAATTCCACGTGTTAATTCATAGTTTTGATGCCTTCAGTGTGAATCTACAATTTTCATAGTCATGAAAATACAGAAAACTCTTTGAATGAGAAGGTGTGTCCAAACATTTGGTCTGTACTGTATATATATATATATATATATATATATAGAGAGAGAGAGAGAGAGAGAGAGAGTGTATATATATATATATATATATATATATATATATACTGTATATTATATAAATATATATATATTGTTTTTTTTGTTTCTCTCTCTCTCTCTCTCTCTTTCTCTCTCTCTCTCTATATATATATATATATAGCCATAAAAAAAGCAGCACTCTCCAAAAAAGTAATGTGAACAAGCGTTTATTTACCCCTGTGGGATGCACAAAATAAATAATAAATAAACGCTTATTCACATTACTTTTTTGGAGAGTGCTGCCTTTTTTTATGGCTATGATTGGAGCCTTGTCGGGCTGATGGCTATGCACCTCCACCTTGTTTCTTCATTGTGCTGCCGTATTTTTTCACTTTATACATATATATATATATATATATATATATATATATATAGATATTTTCCCCCCACTAGCTGAAGGACGCAGCTTCGCCGAGTATATTTAATTTATTTAATTTAATGTTTGTGTGTGTGTTGTTGTGTTATTAAAAGATATTGAGAGTGACCTCTACAGTGCCTGCCCCTTTAACAGGGACCTCCACAGCAGCCTGCCCATTAACGGAAACATCCACTGCGCCCTCCCCTTTAACTGTGACCTCCACAGCAGCTAGAGTGGCCACTGTCTTCACCCCAAAAAAGCCAGACCTCACCGGCCATGCCCCCAAATGTGAAACCACGCCCCCGGTCCCCATGAAGCCACGCCCCTAAACATGAGGCCACGATTGATTGTTCATATAAAATCACTAAAACAAGATAAATACCTTTCTAATTAAAAATATCTGAGGCTCTATATCATAATATACAAACATGTAAGTAAAATAAATAAATGAATGAAATGTGGCGAGATCACCTACTGGTAAAATTAGCTAAATATATATATATATATATATATATATATATATATATATCATATACAGTATGTATATTTTTTATCTATAGATTTATTTTGTTGTCACTGCTACAGAGGATCCTCCATCACTTAGATAGGAAAATGTAAAGAAATTACCGTAACTAGAAATTTAGGTTTAAAAAAAAAAAGATGTTCTTGAAAAAAAAAGACCATGATAGAAAAAAAAAGACCATGATGCATCAGCCAAATTTTCACCAGACACATAAAACCTTGGCCCTGGTCCAGACATGATCTGCTGGCTAGGAAGTACCTAATGTGTGACCTGCCTTTTATGTAACTTCTTAGACAAAGGGATTCTTTCTCCTAGGGAAACCAGTCAAGAAACAAAAGGAGGCAGCAGATTGATTATGTCAAACATGCGATTGAACTGCAATTAGGGATACTAAATTGTACCAATAAACTTCAGCTTCCATGTACAGGAGCCAAACATGAATACATATAAAGCACCCCCACCATCTAGTACATTTCGCTTTGGAAACTGCCCAGGAAAAAAGAAAAATGTCCTTAGTACTATTGTATAACATTGCATAGCAATCCCTGAAGACCCACAGTCAGCATGCATTATTCATCAGAGTTCAGCAAGGGCAAAAAAAAAAAAAAAAGAAAAGGTTTTGTCATTTCTAAGGGTCAGCGAATACAGTACATAAACATGGTCATGGTAATTTTTATACATACACATAATAAATAAAATAATAAAATACACATAGATTTACATTAAAATATGCATGGTATTAAATACATAAACTGTTTGGCGGCAACACCACATGAGGGTACCAATTGCACTGGTACTAGAAAAATGAGTAAAAATCCATAAAAACAGTAAAGCAGCAGTGAAAACTCTACGTTCCCTTAAAATGCTCTCAGTATTATTTGTTATACCATAAGTAAATATTCCAACAATGGCTGTATAATATCTATATATCAGATAAAAACATAAAAAATTACACTCAACTTAAAAATAAAAAAAGTAATGTCTAGAAATCCAGAAATGACTAGGAATATGCAATATCACAGTCTGAAAATAAAGGTTAAAAATCAAGGTAATATGGATGGTTCAAACTGACAAAATGAAAATAGGGAATAAGTGATCACACGATTATCACAATAGTGTACAATGCTGGGCCCAGCCAATATACGCTTATTAGCGGTCATACTATTGCTAAAACGACTGCTTTTTTATTTTATGCACTTATATAGCACTGCCATATTCCACAACACTTTACAGACAGTAGAATCACTCTGTCCCCAATTTGGTTCACAATCTAAAGGTCCTTTTACACGGGCCGATTATCGGCCGAAAAATCGTTCCTAGGAACGCTAGTGCCGATAATCGGCCCGTGTAAAAGTGGCCCTAATCAGCCGACGAACGAGCAAAACGCTCGTTCGTCGGCTGATTGGATCTTTTGGTTTCTACAAAAGATCCAATCTGTCGGGCGCACATCGGCCTGTGTAAACAGGCGATGTGCGCCTGACAGTATGGAGCTTCCCGGCCGCACGAGCGATACAGCGATCACTTGTGCGGCCCGGCGCTCGATTCATCGGGCCGTGTAAAGGCTCCCTGCCCGAGCGCCGATATCGCTGATCGGGGCTCGGGCAGGGAGACATATCGGCCCGTGTAAAAGGGCCTTAAGTTCCCTATCAGTATGTCTTTGGAGTGTGGGAAGAAACTGGAGAACCTGGAGGAAATCCAGGCAAACACAGGGAGGACCTACAAACTCCATGCAGAACGTAACTAGTAATTAGATTGGCGATCCCAAACTGGTTCTCGTACCTAGACTCTAAACTGACAGACCCTGGCACTGTTGGACCTAGATTTTCACTTCCTACGCGTTTCACCAATTAAGGCTCATGAGGGAGTGATAACTGGCATGGTCTGGACGTCAGGTAACACAGGGAGGCAGTGGCCCTTCAGGTAATAATATAAAATCCGGAAGAAATTGTCACTGTTTTATACATCCAACAATAGGCTAGTCCCTATTGTCATGGCCATGGCATAGTATATATGTGTGTATATATATATATATATATGTATATATATAGAGAGAGAGAGAGAGAGAGAATTCCAATCGCAATGCATATGGTGTGTTTATCACTAGACGCATTTCAGAGCGGTTGCTGAACCTTCCTCAGTAGCTAAATAGAAATAATAGTTAAAACATATAAACTTACTGATAATTTTAAGAATACGCTGTGATACATACTTACATAAGTGATAACACTATATCTGACCATTATACAGTATGACTTATGTCTGGCGTTTTTAGCAGTCTCTCCTCTGCATGCAGAATCTCTAATTCTCAGTTGTCTCTGAGCTGACAGGCGGAAACTAACTGCTCCCCATAGAAATAGCATATTTCACTTCCTTTATCTGCAATCATCCAGAAGCTCCATTGAAGCCAATATATAGAAATACTGAATTATATAGATGTAAATAAAGCCCTTGGGTGAGATATAACACTTACTATTAGAAGCTGAAGCATTCCAGTATTATATCTAGAGATGAGCGAATCTATTAGTCGATTCGTTGATTCATATCGAATCTTGGAAATTTTCAGTTGCAAAGCGAATCCAAATATTAGGTGATTCGCTCCGTTAAGATTCGAAAATGTTCCTAAGGCTTTCTACGCATTCGATATGTACTTGTCCGATAAATTGTACCCTAATGCTACGTATAGGTTACTCTATATGCTGTTGCGTACAAATTCAAGTAATTTTATTTTTAGTTAGTTTATCGTGCGCAAAAGCCCGGGAAGAAAGCGGTCACCTGAGCTAGCGGGCAGGGCTTGCTCTGATTGGCTCAGGCTCAATAAGCCAGTGACACATCACTTCTGCTGCGACTGCTGAGACGAGCAGAAGCACTGTGTGTGAAGTTCTGAGAGACTGAGACCTGTGTTGTTGAAATTGGGGTGTAATTGCTCTGGGAATCCATATTAGACATCAGGGATACTGCAGGGCAAGTGCAGGGCTAGTAATTAATCAGGCAGGGAGAGAGACAGGGAGAGAGGGACAAAGACCAACTGCAGGGCCACAGAGTGAAGTGAAAAATGCCTGGAATCGATAAGCAAAAGAGGTCCAGTTCCAGCCAGACCTCGAGCTCTAAAAAAAAAAAGGAGAAGGTGGCACAGGGCAGAAGTGCCAAAGGACCTGTAGCCGGAGCGTCTATTTGTAGTATTCGCAATACTTGGCCATTGTTCCACCGGACTAACCCACCAAGGCACCAAATTGTAGTGGAGGAGAAAGTGAATGAGTTAGTGGAGCGGATGGGACGCTCATCTCAGTCTCAGCCGGATGATCTGCTGTCAACTGCTGATACAGTATCCATATGTAGCCAGGAGTCAGACTCGTCCTGCTCCACCATTCCTCTCCAGCAAAGCCCGTCATTTTCGTATGCAATTTGTACGCTCATGTGTACGTGTTCAAAGAAGTTGCGGACCTTTTAAAACCGAACGTTCGTTATTAGCGCGCAAATGTTCACTAAACGCCATATAATAACGTATATATTTTGTATGCAGATTCAACGAATATACGAATCTTAGGCAAATAAAATTTTGAATGATTCGCTCATCTCTATCCAGTGTTTACTTTCTCCCTTATCCTCTCTCCGCTCCGTAGACTTCTATAGGATGATGTAACTTGATCCTTCAGTGAGCAGGCAGTCCATCTCACAAGACGGATTTCCAAAAAAATTGAGACAGTATGGTTGTTTAGAAAGGGAAGAGGAAGGGGGTGGGGAGAAGCATCTGATAACTTTAGGAAAATGGCATTTTTCTCTGATAAGATATATTGCAAAGTTTCTGATTCATTTTATTTTACTTACTTATATAGCACCAACATATTCCACACATATCATCAATCGCTGTGCCCAGTGGTGCTTACAGTCTAAATTCCCTGTCAGTATATTTCTTATATTCACCTGTACGATTAACTTAGGCAAAATCATGTGAAAGTACAGTAAGCAAAAGGCATAAGCAAATGAAGAAAAGCCCAAAATTACTTACAAACTTTAGGGGGGAAAAAAGAATAATAAACTAATACAAATAACAATCCTGTGGAAACCAAATTGCTTTAGTCGTCTTGAGTTTTTATAAAAGGGGTTAATAGGGGTTTCAAAACCTGGATAACCCCTTTGAACAGTCTATTGCAATATGGTAGCCATTATGGGTCACCTTGTGTTGCCACTAATGTTTCTTAGACTTCTGAAGGTCAAAAAATGGCATGCCCACGTACAACCTGTTTGTCATTCACTTTTATAGGAAAGCTTAGTAATGACCCATGAGGGGGCTGTAATAGATGCCTTATTGGTTGTCACCAAGCCTTCCCTGAAATACTTACAGAAGACAAACTGTTCTTTCTGTAACTTAGTTGGAAATATTAGATTTCGGGCTTGTTCATGAATATTTTGGGCTTGTTGCCCCCGTTTAAATCAAAGGAAATAAAGATTTCCATTACACTGCAAATAGACGGAGGGGTGTTTATTGTAGCATCTGGCTTTCACTGCTCATAAAATCAATAGTTTATTAGTATAGCCTCCACTAAAGCAGAGGGGTTATAGACTGAGCTGTGCATATGTATACTGTCATATGGGAGAATACAGGGCAGTGATGGCTAATTTCCGGCACTCCAGCTGTGGTGAAACTACGACTCCCAGCATGTTCCATTCATTTCTATGGAGTTCTGAGAACAGCCTGCAAGAAGTGTACATCTTGGGAGTCGTAGTTTTACCACAGCTGGAGTGCCGGAAGTTAGCCATCGCAGATTGTAGGGGAATATTATTTTCCGCATACATGACCTTAAGGGGCATCTGTCAGCAGATTTGTACCTATGACACTGGCTGACCTGTTACATGTGCACTTGGCAGCTGAAGGCATCTGTGTTGGTCCCATGTTCATATGTGCCCGCATTGCTGGAAAAAAAAATTTAATATATGCAAATGAGCCTCTAGGAGCAACGGGGGCGTTACCATTACACCTAGAGGCTCTGCTCTCTCTGCATCTGCTGCACCATCTACACTTTCATTGAGAGGACCAGGCAGTGTAAATGTGATCACATCAGGCCCTGTCAAAGTCGAGAGGATGCAGCAGTTGCAGAGAGGGCAGAGCCGCTAGGTGTAACAGTAACGCCCCCATTGCTCATAGAGGCTCATTTGCATATATTTAATCTTTTTTTTTTCTCAGCAATGAGGACACATATGAACATGGGACCAACACAGATGTCTTCAGCTGCCAAGTGCACATGTAACAGGTCAGCCAGTGTCATAGGTACAAATCTGCAGAAGATGGCCTTTAAGGGAGAGTTCACATCTCCGTTTCATTTTCCAGTCTTCTGATCAGTCAGAAGAACGGGGGGAGGGAAACAAACGACAAGACGGATCCTGTTGCACTTTTAACAAAACTTTTAATGGGATAACTCCTTTAAAGGAACTCATCAGATCCATGGCTATTATTGAATTATTGTCCAGGCAATCAGAGCACTTTCTGAATAACTTTGGTCCAAATAAAATCAGACGGTCAGTTAGGCTGAATCAGATCCAAATCAAACTTAAAAAAAAAATTTGCTCACGTCGAATATAGAAAAAAGTATAATATATACACCCAAAAGTACAAAAATTAGGCTGTTCGTTCCACTGTATTTTTAATTTTTTTTTTTTATTTCTAGCCATATGTATCGGGGGCACAGTGAGCAGGGTCGAGTAGTAGCTTTTGCTGACATACTTTGTATCCATCTTCTTGTCCCTTGCATAAGCTTTGAGAGAGAAAAAAAAGTAATGGACTGATGTAAATGTCATTACTTCACAGGACAGGGTTTCCAATAAGAAAGCGAGAGAGATTTTGAAAATGTATTTACTTAGCCCATCCCCCAACAAAACTGACCAGGTTTCACCTTGAAGAGGAGACACCGGCTGAAATGCCGTCTCCTCTATTCTTTCTGGAAAGTTTTTAAAATATACTTAGAAGTGAACGCTTGTGTAATGGCTACCCAGACTCAAACAAGATGCAAATATAATGGGGGAAAAAAATGTAATATCTATCAGCATTTCATTCGAGTCCAAAGCTTTTCTTCCTAATTGATCCGGTTTAGGAGATTTTTCAGCCTTCTTGAGACAGATATTCCAAACTGTGGTTCTAGTGTTTACAGGACCATTTAAAATTAATTTAATTCAAACCAAAGAATTCCGCCACCCAGGTTATTTTTCCCCCCACAGCTAGGATCAGATCCAAAAGGGATTAGGCAATTCTTAGGTTCTGTTCACGACTATATTACGACCTTTCTGGTATTTATGATGGCAAGAATAGAGCAATCTGTAGAGCTAGTCTTGGCATCAGAAATACCAATGGAAACCTGTCAGACCACATTATAAATCAATGGGTTCAAGAGGATCCAGTCCATTCTACCTAGCCATTACGCTTTTGAAACGTGAAGAAAAGACCCTAAGGCGTCATGCAAACAACTGTTTTTTTCCATCCATTTGCTATACATATTTTTTTTTTGGCTAGCACACTGACCCATTTATTTCTTCGAAGCCAGACACACATCCGTTTTTTTTTGTTGTTTTTTTGTTTGCAGATCAGTGTGGCCGTTCCGCAAGTTATAAAACATCTTACTCTCGTCTATATTGCAGAGAATAGTCTTTTTGTTGATAGAAAAAAAAACAAGTGGAACGCACTTTTTATCCGTATTTTTGTAGATCAGATAGTAATATATAATATATGAGTTAATATATACACATGCATATAAGGACAGCTACACAAAGCTAAATGTACCAGAACACACCCCCGCTTTCCTTGCACATTTATTATTAGGCGTTTTAGATACTTTTTTGCAGCAGACTAGGCAAGAGGGTTTGGTCTAGAGCAGGGGTGCTCAACCTGCAGTCCTCTGGCTGTTGTAAAACTACAACTCCCACCATGCCCTTCTGTAGGCCGATAGCTATAAGCTGTCCAGGCCTGCTGGGAGTTGTAGTTTTTCAACAGCTGGGGGGGCCGCAGGTTGGGCATCCCTAGTCTAGAGGAAATGGGGGCTTGACAGGAAGAGGACATTACTTAACATGCCCCATTGGATCGCTTAGGTAGGGTACTGGTTCTTAAAAAAGCCTGACTGACTCATCAGTAGTAACTTACAAAAGGTGGAATTAGCAAAATGGTTCTCTTTCCCTGGGAGATATCTCTTTGCCCATTGTGCATCAACATTCTGGTGTAAAGCTTTGACACCAAGTAAGCCAACCCAAAGGTGGTGTCTACGAAGATGCACCAAATTAATCATACAGTTCGAGCCGCTTTGATAAATTTGACACAATGTTAGATCAGGTTTAAAGTGGTTTTCTGAGATTTTGATATTGGTGACCTATCCTCAGTACAGGTTATCAATATTAGATCAGCCAGGAATCGGGACACCAAGGACCCCTGCCTATCAGCTGTTTGAGGAGGCCATGGCGCTCTGGTGCCGATCAGTGGGGAAACAATCATGGTTTTTCATTTTGAATGCTGCAGTCCCGCTCCACTGAATGTAGCTAAACCGCGAGCATGCCCCCGGCCATAGCTTTCTGCGCCAAAAATGGTCATGAACAGTCTGAAAAACCACATGTGAAAAATCCTCGCCAGCATGAACTGTGGTGCAGCTTCTCATTGAAAACAACGGGAGGTGGTTTCCACATGGTTTTCACCACTTAAGCCACACTGAAACTACCATGATGTCCAAGGGACTCAAGCTAATGCAAGGACACACAAACCCATTGAATTCAGTCTGCTTTCTAAGCAAACACAATGTTTGCTTATAGATTCAAGGTTTCTAAAAGGTAAACTATTTACCATTGAAGGATTTATAAAATACCCCGGTGGATTGTCTTTGTTAAAATGTTTTTGAAAATGTTGCCTAGTAGAGGTGGGGGGTGGAGGAGTCAATAGTAATTTATGACCTGCTATACAGTATATGTCAGGATACCCTGAAGGCAACAAATTCTTCCACAACTGACAGGAAATCTAAATCTCCTGCTCAAGTATAGGATTTCTCTGGGAGTGGTAATGTAACATTCGGTGGTAAGGTTAATATTGGGAGGCAACTGCACAAGAGAAAGGCAAAGATTGAATATAATGTAATTATACGTCCAATCACATAAAAAATCACATTATCTTTAAACCTTTTTGTGACTCTCTAGGTGATGTGTGCAGCTGCCTCCCGTTATTAACCTTAGCACCAAATGTTACATTACCACCCCCAGAGAAATCCTATACTAGAGCAATTCTCTACCAATTGTGGAAGAATCATTGCCTATACCTATAGGTGACCATAAAGTCCTTTTCTCGAGCCTGACCAGTATATACTGAAACTTATGTTCCGACGTGCAAACACAATTTTGAGAGAGCGAAATACTGATCAAGACAGCCCCATCACAAACAGCCTTTGTACACCCACCATTGTATTGGCCAAGCTAATAATCATAAGAATGCAGCCTATTCCTTCACTAGAAACCAGTAGCATCGTGGAGACACAAGGCATTTCCTGGAGGACAGACAGGCTTGTTTATGACTGACCCACCTTTAAAAAGGGCCCTTTTTGTATTTTGCATCTAAATGAACAAAAAAAAAAAAAAGTGGCTGACAGGATATTTGTCTTCCTTGAGATACAGAGATAATATGTAATAAGGCTTTAAAAAAACAAGAGAAGATGAACTTGTTCCTTTCGGATTTAATAACTTTAAACAGCATTAAAGCAGACAGTTTATTACCATGTAAAATGTGTTATATAATTTACAAAATATATAAAATACATAGGATTATAGTATACATAAAGCCCATAATAAAAAGGCATACGAGAACCATAACTTTCCATGCATAACGCATGCAAAAAATTGAACAGAAGGGACCCCAGCCATTACACTGGGAGAGGGTCTGAGATGTTCCTCAACGTCGGTGAACCTGGTAAGTTCTAGATCACTGGATTCCCAATCCTTCAGACAGAATTAAAAAAATGTATAGATGAAATCGTTGCAAATTTCTTCTGCCCAATAAAAGGTGCAACTTGAGACGGAATGTTAAGATAATGTCTGAAATTGTTCTAACGTTCAGAACTGAAGGGCAGATGTTAGGTGACCATATTGATGGATATATTTTTGTAGGATTGGGTTCTGGTGACATTGCCAGAGTCTACAAGGAACAGCTAAGGCTAGTTCCACGCCTGCGGGAAACCAGAGGAACAGCCTGGTGGAGTTCACCGTATCCGGCCTAGATGGATAGGGCTGAGCGCCACCGGAGTTCATTGACTGAATGGATCTGGTGGGAATTCAGCCAGTTTCCGGCATGAGCGCCAAGTTTCAGCTGGGCAAAAAAACAGCCGGAAATGAGCTGAATCAAATTATTGTCAATGGGGTCCAGCAGCTAGGCCGGATATGGTGAACTCCATCAGGTTGTTCCTCTGCTGGAACAGCCTGCCGGATAGCTCTACTGCAGGTGTGAAACTAGCCTAATTGAGTTGGAGTTTTTGGAAGTAAAAAAAAAAAAACAGTTTTCACAAGTCAACATAATTTACTGTAAACCTTTTAAATATTTGCACAAATGATACAAATGTATTTACAGATGTGAGAAGATAGGGTCAAGACCAGTAGGAAGACATTTGATGCTTCAAACTGTCGTCATCAATTTTAGAGACCCAGAACGAAAGCGAAGAATTTTCTTCTTCAGATTGTGAGAGGCTTTTATTTTGACAAAAGCCTTGGCCGTGGTTTGAAGGTCAGCAGCTGTGCCCGCTTGCATGGGAAGAGTATGGACAAACTGAGACCAAATAAGTCCTCCGCTCTCATCTGTATCACTTGACGTTGTACTCTCTCCAACAAATTCCACCTCACTTAAGCTGGACTCGCTATCCCCAAAACAGTTTGTGGTGTAGTTGCTCTGCTCATCTTCACTGGTGTCTACAACCGTGGAATGAAACAGAGACTCACATTCTGCCGAATACTCAGAGTCGCTCGCTATGTAAGCATACGGGCTGGCATACGGAAGAGGAACTTGACCATAAACTCCAAACTGGTTTCGCCGCCTGGCTCTTCGTAAAGCTTCTTCATAAGATATCTCAGCTGAGGACTTCCACCTTCGATAGTCTCCTCTTTTATGTCTAGGCTTAGCCACAACCACATCCTTTGCATGTCCATGAGGCTTACTGCCAGACTTACTTCCCCCTGGATTTTTACCTACCATACCAGTCTCTACTTGCGAATGGACAACCTTTTTACCTCTCGGAGAAACCTTCCTAACTTTTTTATTTGCATCCAAGTCATCTGGAAACCTACACTTCTTTATTACAACCTTACCCTTTTCCTTCAAAGTCTGAGAGCCATGATCCATAACGTTCTGTACATTGGACTTGTGTTTTAATGTCGAGCTCTTAACAATCTTTACATTCTTGGTACTTTTATGAAGTTTAACACCCTGTTGCTGTGCGGGAATATAGTGTGCGTTGACCAACAGTCCCTCATCTAGGCTCTGAGAAGAGGAGCCTTCACTCTTAAAGTCCAATGGAGGTCTCTCGTCTTGAGATGACCCATGATAAGAGTTCATTGTATTTTTTGGGGAAATCCTTTTTGGCGGTGGCACAATTTTAACCTCCTGAGGAAGAGGGACAATTGTGAGTGGTTCCTTGGGAGAGCCATTACAAAGTGGGTTGGAAAGGTTGGGGAAAGGATTGCTGGGAGGACTGGGATTTCCATGCATTTCCTTTGGAATATTTGATGTTCCAACCACATGGGCCCTTCCAACATTTTGACAGACAGGCTTCACAGAGTTCCATGAATGGTTCTGACTTGGCAGTTCATTAATATTGCTTGGCTGGTAACTCTGGACTGAAGAAGGCATCTTTTTACTTTCCAGCTGTTCACTTTGAGATTCTTTAGCGCACTGTTTAAGAGACGGGTAAGTGCTATTATCCACAGAGGTTAGTCCAGAGGAATGTAAACATGGCTGTTTAGGATTCTTCATGTTAGTGGTGCCGTTATGAGAGATGCCACCAGTCTGTTTGACACATATACTCCCATGTCGTAAAATACCTTTGCCTGGATCTACATTTACACTCGTTCTGGGTTTGTTAGTCCGTACAGGATGTGATTTTTTCTGAATTATACCCAAAATATAACCATCCAGTTTTTTACTGGGAGGAGGTGGCGGTGCAAGGCAGAAACTACCCTGTTGCTGAAAAGAGTCTTCATGTTTTAGAGAATCCAGCTCGGGCACTAGACAGTCATTCATATTCGCACCCATTTCAACCTCCTCCTCCGCTTTTACATTACTCATCATGGATAACAAAAACATGGGACTCTGCACCGCCACAGCGTGAAGAGGGCTCGGGTATCTGTATACATCATTGCCATTTTTGGAGACGAGATCACACTGGTACTTGGGATGAACATCGGCGACGACTTCAGTGGTATTCGAGTGCGGTGCCGAAAAAGACCGGCGTACCGTTCCTGTACTTTCACATTGGCTTTCTCTGTAGTCCAACCATTCGAAGAAGTCATCTGTAATAGAGGTCAAAAAGAAAAGAAAAAAATAACAATTTTTTTTACTTCAGGCAAGGATGAGCTCACATCACTGCTATATATTTTCACTGTTTGGAAGTAATAGAAGTTCTGGATTCACACATAACTGAATCTCAATTACTTTAATGGAGTCTGCTCATTTTCCGTGTGGGATCCTGATTATTTTTTTTTTTACACTGGCTAAAAAAAAAAAAAGTCCTCCATGCAGGTCTTTTTGGTGGAATCTGTGATGGAGGCCCTGAACGGAGCCCCAACATCATTTTCATCATAAAAATTAAGGACAGGGAGGGATGGTGTGATGATACAGGCCAATGTCAGCTAGGTGTTGCCCATATCAGGAAAAAATATCTACTTTGATCCAGAAACAGCACTACATTTGTCCATTGGTCATGTCGATATTGCAGTTCAGTCCCATTCACTGGTCTTTGATAACCCATGTAACTTGCACCAAAGGTCAAGCACAAATTCTTCTAATAACTACCTTCCACGATAAACCTCTGAGCACTGGTCTTGCTTGACGTGCTACTTGATCTAACTTTGGGTGACTAGAGGGAGGTGCTGCTGCATGTTGGGAGGGACCCATCTGATGCCCAGCAAGTATCGTGTAGATGTCTTTAATAAAAAAGCTGGGCCTTTTACATTTGCCTTGGCAGCAGTTGCTTCCCATGCCCCATGTCAGATTGGTAGGCTAGACAACCTCTAATTTAAACTTCTTAAAGAACTTGAACCCTTGCATTGGAAGGGCAATTATAAGATTAACAAGACATGGATAGAGAAGCAAGTATGGCCGAACACCTCAAAGCTCTCAAACTGACTAACACAACCAAAGCAAACTTTGAATGGGGGAAGGGAAGTAGGAGAGTCCACCAGAAAACCTTACCTGCTGATCGTGGTTGACCATCTGGGATGTTTAATGACGCTTCGAGGGGGCTGCAAAAGCAGGTGCTAGACTGACAGCTGGATAAACATTCACTGAAGACAGAGTTTGAAGAGTTGGAGAGAGATCCCGATGTCCCATCACTCAACTCATAAAATCCTAAAAAAGGAAAAAAAGAAAAAATTTCAGGGAAAAGTCATGGTAGATCCATCAAACGTTACGCACTTCAGAAAAACTTATGATTGAACAAAACAGCCTCAGAGTTGTGACCCATGGCAGAAGTTAAAATTGGCTCTTAAAGGGGACACGCCTTATCCACGCTTTAGGGGAAACGTCTCATCGTGGGGTCTGACCCAGTGTTCCCAATTGGAAGGGGGCAATTGTCACTTGCATACGCTCTGCCACTTCATTTATCCCTATGGGAACTACCAGAGATCAACAAATTCTTGTACTCTCCCACAGAATGTGCAAATGCATGATCACCGCTCCACTGAAACGGTCCCTGTTCTCCTTAAAGGCGTGGGCCACGGCAGTCAGACCCCTGCCAATGAGACACTTATACCCTATCCACTAGATAGGGGATAAGTCTTTATAATGGAACGACCCCCTTTTATTGGGTCAGTCTTATTGCCTACACTATTACAATCCAATATATCCCAAAAATTAAATTGAAATTTGCTCATCAATCACTATTTTACATGTAAAGTGAAGAGCTAAATAAATCAATGTAACAAATGAGAAAAAAAAAATCCTGATTAAAAAATATAAATTACCTGAACTGGGTCGGCTGTCCGTTTCCAAATGCTCTTCAGTCGTCTTTTCTACGTCAATCTTTAAGTCATTTATCTGCTTGTCGAGCTCATGAAGCTGAGTTAACAGGCCAGCATCCCTCTTCCTCAGGCAGTTCTGTGGATATATACAAATTAAAATATTACATTTGATGACAAAACTGAAGGGTTTATAAATTTACAGCAAAATATATGTATAAAATGGCAAAAGACAAAAACAAACAGTAAGGCTACAGCCATTTTTAACACCAATAGTCTATGGGGCTATTTACGTGGGGTTTTTTTTTTTTAACGACCATTGAATAGTGGCCGTCAAAAAATAGGATATGTCCTATTTTTAGCCGTTCTCACGGCCAGACAGACCCCACTGAAATCAATAGGAAAGTTTAACAGCCACTTAGACAGCCTTTAGAAACGGATACACTAGGACAATGTGGCCTTTTAGGGGTTAAAAAATAAAAAATCTCCTCATCCACTTCCACGCACAGAGGCAGTGGCTCCTCTCTTCATTGAAAAGGGCCAGTGTGATGACGTCATCAAGTTGAGCACAGAGAAAGGGGCGACTGCAAGTGGGTGAGGCGAGTATTTATTTATTTTTGCTAAAAGGAAACATTACATCTGGGGGCCACTACGGGGGACACAATTGCAGACGCCTTGCAGACGGGGAGGCACGATTGCAGACGGGCGGCCACTATGGGGGACACGATTGCAGACGGGGGCCACTATGGGGGACACGATTGCAGACGGGGGCCACTATGGGGGACACGATTGCAGACGGGGGCCACTATGGGGGACACGATTGCAGACGGGGGCCACTAATGGGGGACACGATTGCAGACGGGGGCCACTATGGGGGACACGATTGCAGACGGGGGCCACTATGGGGGACACGATTGCAGACGGGGGCCACTATGGGGGACACGATTGCAGACGGGGGCCACTATGGGGGACACGATTGCAGACGGGGGCCACTATGGGGGACACGATTGCAGACGGGGGCCACTATGGGGGACACGATTGCAGACGGGGGCCACTATGGGGGACACGATTGCAGACGGGGGCCACTATGGGGGACACGATTGCAGACGGGGGCCACTATGGGGGACACGATTGCAGACGGGGGCCATGGGGACCGATTGCAACGGGGCCACTATGGGGGACACGATTGCAGACGGGGGCCACTATGGGGGACACGATTGCAGACGGGGGCCACTATGGGGGACACGATTGCAGACGGGGGCCACTATGGGGGACTTTACGTGTACTGATGGCACTGCAGGGGTTGAGATTTTTATTTAAAAGAAAGCCAATGAAATTCATCCGTTTTTCATTGCCATTTTTGCACTAATAGTTGAAAAATGGCAATGAAAAACTGGCAGAGTGTCCATTTTTAACAGAGATTTTGTCATGTGCATGAAGCCTTAAAATAGCCACAGACGTATACAGAAATGGTTGACAATTACAGCTGGATAAGAACCAGATACCACATCTGAGGGGGCAAAAATGTCTGCCTCATCATAGCTCAGCCCTGATTGTACAAACTACTGTACACAGTTGTCCACCACAGCAGCACAGCATTATTTCAGCATCTATAAGGAAGCATTTATTCTAAGCAATCAGACTGGATATACAAGACAGAATTTAGGACTCAGTATGGCTCTGTAATACCGCACACAGGGACGTGTACAGTGGGCACACCGTACCTACTTATGCCTCCAGTTTCATGCAGTTATTTCCTATATTACACATCCATTCTCCCCTAGAAGCATTACTTTCTATATTTAATATAGCTCTGTACAGAGACACCATATGGCGGCAAACAGCGTCTACAGCTTCAGGGAGATCTGTATGCCATGTGCGTGACACCCAGGCTCCTCATAATTTATCATAGTCCTACATATTCAGATTGACCGTCTCTGGCAGTCCTCACTACGACAAATCAGACGGTCACAAAATTTCCTCAATTGTAAAAGGAGCTGCTTGTTTATAAGAGGGTATAAAATGGACGGTCACTAGCAAACAAACAAACGGCTCCTAGACTACTAAGGAGTTGATTGTCACGTCTGCCTTCCTTTTAGCTGACAGGATCCGACTGAGAGAAGCGCCTGGGGCAAGGAGGTAAAGGAGCCCTTATTGCAGAGCTGCAGCCAACATACTGCACCCGTGAGCGCCCTCTGGTGGCTTCTTGTGTCACCACCTCTTCAGCTTCTTTTTTTTCCCCAAATAAGGTCTCCTTTTTATATATATATATAAAAAAAAAAATTATCCCAAGACAATTCCGACTGCTCCAATATAATATTCCAACAACATGTGCTAGAAGACTTATTAGGAAAATTAATCTTCTGTGGTTACGCCGGAGCACAAATCCTCTAAATGGTCATATTACAGCCAGCTTGCTGTGCAGGACTGCTGGGCGTCAGCGCTAACCTTAGGATTACACGGGGGAACAACTGAAAGGATCATGTAGGGACAGGGGGGTCATTGAGAAAAGCAGTCTGGGCAACGAACCCTTAACCTCCAGGCTCCACAATGTAAAGCTTATTGTTCCGCAATGAATACCTGCACAGGACATAGCGCACCGACTAATACTCCAAAACCACTACCTCAACTACTACTATCATCTGCACCCACTGCTTCCTCACCTGACCCCTTACCCTAGCTCAGAACCTAGCAGATAAAGTGATTGCAACAATTTAATTGTATGTCTCTATTAGGAATGTGCTCATCAAGAAAAACCCAACCTCTCCCATATTCTGCACATCAGTCCAACCTCATGTACCCGGAGTATACCCCTCAGCCCAACCTCACATACCCGGAGTATACCCCTCAGCCCATTCACCCACTGCAGTCCCCACCAGCTAGAAATAGTTACAGTCATTTAAATAAACAGCGGTTGATACATTGTTACAAATCCTATATTTATCAATACAGTCTCTGCCCTGGCACAGTCACATATACCCCAGTACACCCATTTATAATACATCCCCAGTCTCATATACCCCAGTACACCCATTTATAATACAGCCCCAGTCACATATACCCCAGTACACCCTACATTTATAATACAGCCCCAGTCACATATACCCCAGTACACCCTACATTTATAATACAGCCCCAGTCACATATACCCCAGTACACCCTACATTTATAATACATCCCCCAGTCACATATACCCACAGTACACCCTACATTTATAATGACCATCCCCAGCTCATATACCCCAGTACACCCCTACATTTATAATACAAGCCCCAGTCACATATACCCCAGTTACACCCTACATTATTAATACAGCCCCAGTCACATATACCCCAGTACACCCTACATTGTATAATACAAGCCCCAGTCACATATATACCCCAGTACACCCTACATTATAATACAGCCCCAGTCATATATACCCCAGTACACCCTACATTTATAATACAAGCCCCGAGTCTCAGTATACCCCGAGTACCACCCGTACATTTATAATATTTTTCAGCCCCAGTCATATATACCCAGTAACCCTAACATTTTATTAATACAAGCCCCAGTCACATATACCCCCAGTACACCCTACATTT
Organism: Rhinella marina; assembly: GCA_900303285.1. NCBI lineage: Eukaryota > Metazoa > Chordata > Amphibia > Anura > Bufonidae > Rhinella > Rhinella marina. The sequence continues at coordinate 178,232 of ONZH01001849.1, read as the reverse complement.
ATAATACAGCCCCAGTCACATATACCCCAGTACACCCTACATTTATAATACAGCCCCAGTCACATATACCCCAGTACACCCTACATTTATAATACAGCCCCTGCACAGTCAAAAAACCTGCACACCGTATACAATCGCCTCTGTACAGTCTACAGCAAGACACCAGTATCGTTATTAACCCCTTCTTGCCAGGCTATACTCTAGGAGTATCCTCCACGACTTGCCCTTTTATTGCATAGAGATCCTAATACAATCATCTTTCTGTAAGACTCCAATATGGTATAATGTAACCCCCATTACAGTATTTGCCCCTGCAGCCCCACATACAGTATCTGCTCCTGAAACCCCCATACAGTATGCACCCCAGTACCTACCCCTGCAGCCCCGCAATAGTTTGTACCCCTGTACCCCCATACAGTATGTACCCCTGTACAAACCCCTGTAACCTACCAATTGCTTCTTGAGCAGCAGGATGTTCTCCTCCAGGAACCTCTCCTCCAGGCTCCTCGGGCTGTCCCCTTTCCCAGCGGTATCCGTCCCCGGGCTGAGCACCGTTCTCACCAGCATCTCCTGGCGGTGCCGCAGGTAGGCCAGCTCCCCCAGCCCGGCCAGGGTGGCTTCCAGGCGCTCCCGGGTCCTGTGGCGTCCGGACTCAGCCTCACACTTCTCCCTGCGCCGGGGGGAGCTTTCCTTGGGCTGCTCGGAGGCGGCTAGGAGCGGCTTCATCCCGGCAGCTACAACATCCACAGTGATAACTCCAAGCGGTAGCACTTAGGGTCCTGTCTGCAGCATGCTGCACACTGCTCCGAACCTCCAGCGCTGTGCAGTGTCCTCCAGGAGCTGCCTGTGACAGCCCTACAGGGCTCCCACCATCTCCTCCAGATACCTCTATCCTACTGCAGCGCACAGCCCCGGCCAGGCTAAGTAAGCACGGGCGTGACGTCATCAGGGGACCGCCCCCTCCCCCAGCGGCTCCCAACCTGCAGCCAACTCACCCCACTGCTGTTGCCAGATACTGGGCGAGCTCTGCTTAAAGGGGATGTCCACACTGTGACCTGCACAATGGTCATCTGGGGACGGTTGATCCATTGTGGTACCCGTATATCTCTTGAACACAGAGGGTGCCAGTAGTGGGGTTCAGAAAACCACCCACCCCCTACTGAATTTTCTGCAACTTCTTGGCTGTAGTGCAACGTCATGCAACTTTGCGCAAAATGATTGTCCATGGTGTTGCAAAAAATCTAGACTTGATGGATTTTGCGTCAAAGGTTGCAAGTCGGGCACGACTTTTCCTCCCTTGGCTTTAATGTATCTCGCCTGCACCACCAAATCACAGTTCTTAAATTGTCGGACCACTTGGGGGTGTGTCCCTGCACAGTCTAACATGGAGTACGGCTCTACAGTGATCCATCCCTGTACGGTGCATGTGCTGAATGAGCCCCTACGAGACTTCACGGCCAGGGATGAGTCCATCTTCACTGCCTGGCCCCTATGGGGGCTTGGCATGAAGGGCAATGGGCGGAGCAACCAGGTGCAACAGCACCACCTTTGTTGCTCTTAGGGGCTCATTTGCATATTATAAAACATCAGTTTTCTCAAGAATGCGAGCACTTAGGAAGATGAGACCAAGACAACGATGATCAACTGTCAAGCGTACATGTCTCAGAACCCCTTTAAAGTGTCTGTCCCACTATAAGAACATACCCCCCCATCCATAGGATATGTAACAAGTATCTGATTGGTGGGGGTTCGATTTCTGGGACCACCCCTAATCACAAGAATGAGGTGCCAGAGTTGTACGGCCATCCCAGTAAACGGTATGGGACTGTTGTGGCAAAAAATCGTAATGTGATCCTGTGCCAGATCTTGCCGCCCCATCCATGGAGGAGAAATGTTTCATCAGAAAATAACTTGTTTTTCAAGTTTTTATGTTAAATAAAATAATTTTTGGTAATATTATTTTTCATTTTCCATGGCGCTACCTATATTTAAAAAAAAGAAAATCCTGCAGTTTTTGCACTGGCCGATAAGCCTAATCAGGCTGTTTCGTACAGATGACCTTTCAGCAGTCACCTCATTATCAATCATGGGCAGGATTACAATGACAGATAACACCTCTATAGAGATAACACATAATCCACCATGCTGTAAAGCATATCTCTAAAGGCTGTTAACGAGAGTTCAGGAAAGACGGCCGCCCCCGTAGTCATGATCAGGAAACAGAATAAAACCTACCATCAGAAAATAAAAACAGATTGAAAAAAAAGAAAATATGTGTCGCTACCTGTTTTTAACTGGCAGAAAAAATTATATTTGGCACATTCTCTTTAATAAGGATTTGGAGTTCAGTTTTACCTCTTTCCACCACCTCTTGAATTGAGTTTTCTGATTGGTTGTCTTGCAGGGGGATTTAGCGATTTTCCCCCTCCCATTATCTTCTATGTTACTACTCCACCTCTTAAAGGAACACTTCAAAAAAAGCTTATGGGGTAGACTTTTTAAAGGGACTCACCACGATCGGACTATGATCTGCAGATCCAAATCGCTATTTTTTTATTTTGCTACTGCTCCTGTCCCCACCGCCCCGCCTCACAGTCAGTGCTGAAAGCTGCACAGAACTGCACATTGTGGACTGCTGTGCTGCGCTAACATAATGGAGGGGACTCCTGCGCATGTGTTGTTTCATGGCCATTTTGGCACTGACAGCAGGGGTAACAGAGGCAGCAGGAAAATAAAAAAATCTGCAGTACTATCCCATAAAAATATTCTAGATCTGAAGACTTTTGTAACTGCATGTGTTAAAAATGTAGCATAGCAACTGAGTTATTCAGTTAAATCTATCTGTATTGCACCACCTGCTGTTTGATCTTTTCCTTATTTTTCTGTCCAGGTGGTCGCACGTGCTCATTTTCATCCTTTAGCTGCCACCAGCTTCATCTTTTCCAGAAGCTGTAACAGAGCTGCAGCAGAAAGGACACACCCCCTAATCTGTGATAGGGAGAGAGGGCCACAGCAGAAGCAGGAAGGAGCCAACTAGGGGGCTGCAGCAGAAGCAGAAAAGACACACCTGCAGCACAGCTGTGACAGGGAGAGAGCTGCAGCAGAAAGTGCATGCCTTAATATACACACAATAAATCGATATTAATTGGATAGGTCAAGGTCACGTAGTATATATAGAACAAGAATAATCAAAAGTAAGTGACTCCTAAAAAGTAACATTTATTCAATATGATTAAAAAGAACTAAATAGTGCATGCCCCCTGAGAAAGGACACACCCCCAGATCTAACAGAGAATCTAACCTATAAGAGCAATGAATGTGGAGATCTCTGGATCCATGTGAGGTACAGGGCTGGTTCTAGCTTTGTTAGATATGTCGTCTAATTTTCATTTTTTACATTAATTATGACATAATTCATTTAAAATAGTAAATTTGTATTCTTGGGCCTTTTGTCTAGTGCTTGTTCATTCAAGCCGTTCAGATCCGGGGAATTATAAGACACAATAACGCCAGGAAATCACCTTGAGTCTCTTTCTTCACACTCAGAGTCTCGGCTGATTTGCGTCTTTTTTTCTATCCGCCTTTTTCATGTCATATTTTTCATCGTTGTTTCTTTTGTTTCCATAGAAACTGTCTTGACGATATTTCATCTAGAGGATGGTTTAGCACCTCTTGGTGTTTTACTGGCCCGCCACCACCCAGGCATGCTGAGACAAGACAAAGGAAGCCTCAGTTATCTGTACTGTTCGAGTCTTGTCTCCGTGCTCCGTCGCCGCAGTGTCCGTGTCCGGCTGCCGATCACGCGGCGGATTACATTATATGCTAGTTCTGTACACGCTGCGGGAGGTCAGGACTGACATTGTCACTTCACTGCGGTGGAGTCGGCTTTGTGGAACATGACATGATTTAATAAAGCTGGAGGTAAATGATTTGACATATGCTTTAGGGCTTATGCACACGACTATATGTATTTTGCGGTCTGCAAAAACAGATCCGCAGAAAATACGGAAGTTACTCCGTGTGCATTCCGTTTCCGTATGTCCGTTCTGCGGAAAATATATAGAATAGAACATGTCCTATAATTGTCCACATTACGGACAAGGATAGGAAGGATCTATTAGGGGCCAGCTGTTCCATTCCGCAAAATACGGAATGCACACGGACGTCTTTTGTATTTTTTAGCGGACGGCAAAACACATACGGTTGTGTGCATGAGCCCTTATAGGACATGTTCTATCGCTTTGCGGAACGGACATACGGAAACGGAATGTACATGGACTAACTTCTGTTTTTTTTACAGATCCATTGAAATGAATGGTTCCACATACGTCCGCCAAAAAACGGAACGGACATGGAAAGAAAATACGTTCGTGTGCATGAGCCCCAAGGCTACATTCACAAGACCATATGTTTTTTTAAGTCTGCAAAACATATGGATGACGTCCGTGTGACATTTGTGTTTCATCCGTTTTTTCTTTTTGCGGATCCATTGTAACAATGCCCATCCTTGTCCGCAAAACAGACAAGAATAGGACATGCTCTCTACTTTTTGTGGGTCTACAGAACAGACATACAGATGCGGATAGCACACAGTATGCTGTCCGCATTTTTTGCGGACCCATTGAAATGAATGGGTCCTCATCCAATCCACTAAAAAAAAAAAACGGAACAAACACGGAAACAAAATACGTTCGTGGGAATGTAGACTAAGGTCAGCTTAAAGGGGAAATGTCTCCTTCCCTGACATGTCAGTTTTAGTAACTACTTGCATTCCCCATGTAATAACAATTCTGGAACATCTATTCTTATGTCTGTATGTTGTGCCGTTCCTTTATTATTCCTACTAGAAGTTATGAATGAATTGCTAGCAGTTTGCAGTGAAGGTCCAGATGGGTGTTACCATCAGGTATGTCTGATACTGAGACTGTGCAGCACTGTGTCAGCTATCTCATAACCCCCCCCCCCCCATACACATGCACACACAGCTTAGCCAAGTGTGCATGTTTTCTCCATAGGGAGAAAAGAATAGAGGTTGCTTATCTCCCAAGGACAAAATGGATTTCAACATGTCCTATCCTTCCCTGACATTTTCTATTGGGGAAGGTAGGAAGGTCCCATGCACATTTAAAGGCTATTCGGTCCCAACGAAATCAGTAGGTTCACCTGGCATAGATCTAACATGCATGCCCAGCGCACGACCGTATTTCACATCCGTGTCCGATCTGCATTTTTTTTTTGCGGACAGCACAATGACGCATTCATTTCTATGGGTCCACAAAAAATCGGACACCACACGGATATCATCCTTGAGCCGTCTGCATCCGCAAATTATAGAACATGTCCTATTCTGGTCCCTATAGCCATTTTTATTGATGGGGGGGGGGGGGGGTGAGAAAATTGCGGAAAGCACACGAATTATGCAGATCCGGGGTTTGCGGACCAAAATACAGATACGGTCGTGTGCATGAGGCCTTACTGTGACTATACCCAACTCAATGCGGCCATGTTGTGTGCTGCAGTGTGTCCCAAGTGATCTGCGCTGCTGGACGTCTATTTTTAGGGGGGGGGGGGCATTTTTAAGCAAATTTACTTAGACAAAAGTGGAAAAAAATCCCGGCATTCAGGGCCAGTTCCTTCCATCACGTGTGCCCGGTCTGTAATCTCTGCCTCGCACAGCAGTCTTGGCACTCAGCAGGAGGGCAGCCCGCAGAGGATACCCTTAATTAGCAGCG